>OY776276.1:11938478-12103478 GCA_963675445.1 Linnaemya vulpina | reverse complement strand
TAGTATAAATGTCAGTTAAAAATTGAATTTATGACGAACGACATGATAGAATTGTTAAATAATTTATTAGTCACCTAATAAATTATTAAAATAAAAAAATAATGGATATGCTTTCTTTACAATTTTTCGCAATTACTAAATATACAAATTAAACTGCCCTGGTTGTATGCAATATCTAGAGAAAACTATATTGTTACTAGAATTTTCATATCAAATTCAAAATGTTTTGCCAATTGTAATTTTTGGAGCATCGTGTTTCTTAAAAAACAAGGATAAGAACACAATGGCGACTTATTACCAACTCTGTGGTATAACAACAAATAAATTTTAAAATTATACAAAATTATTTACGGTTCGAAATTAATATTACAAAAGCAATATATGTATGTAATAAAGAGTATTAGTTCATGTTTTAGAATATATACGTACTTTTTTGGATATATAATAACCACAACATATTGGTTTAAATTTCTTAATACTTTGATTAGAAGTATTATTCACATTAATAACAATATTGTTACAATTCAAATTATTCAGGAGTATATATATATATATATATATATATATATATATATATAATATATTTTGAGATTTTTCATTATACTCCAGCTTGAAATTTCAATTAAAAGGATACAACTACATATGAGAGTTAGGGGCAGAATTCGAATGAACAAACAAATCTTGGGAAAATATGCAACATTTCGACTAAAACTAAGACGTAGAAGTAAAAATAATATATTTTAACTTGTCTGCTGCTACAAAATTATTTATAAAGTTCGGAAAAAGAAAAGGTAAGTTTCAGCTCATATATTTCGTTATTATCTCAGCGTACGTATACAACTCTAATATTTAACCACATCACAACCGTTTTTAAGAGATGCATGTTGTTCGAAAATTGTTGACTAATTCTGAAAGACTATTTCACAAAGATCATTTTGAAACAGGTTTATGAGAATACGTATATCGAACAACATTCACAAGAACATAACAATTGGTATCTATTTGATTCTATCCTGTAAACAGGGATTAGTTTTTTTTTAATATTACACAGTGGGCAGGCAGTTTGGAATAAGTCTTTTTATGAAAAAAAAAAAAAAAGTTATGCTTTTTAGGTTAAACCATATAAAAAGTAAAACGTCGAAATGTTTGTATGAAAATTTGTGTTTTTTATATTTGTTATAAATTACTTATATTTAGTTAGTTTCTTTATTTGCGAAACTACAAGTATTGCGGTTAATTTTGTTTGGTGTACCTTTTTAGTATCAATGAAGAGTTTAGAAATCGAAATAATTAATAATTTGTTTTAATAATACAATTATTGTTGAATATTTATATTTATGTATGAAATGTTTTTTCATAGTAAAAGGATGCCTTTTAAAGCTGTAATTAGTTCTTTTAGTTTTCTATATTAATCATAAATTTGTTTGCTTCTTTGTTTGTTTAATACTTGTTGTTTCAAAAACATCATATCGAAAGGGAGTATTGACGGATGATGAATGCTATAGATGTTCTAGTAATATTTTTCTAGTATAGATTTAGCTATTTGAGAGTTTGTTGATTGGTTTGCATTGATTTTGTTTGCCTATTCTTATTAAAGGGGGAAGGGATAGAGAGGTTCTTAAGTATAAGTAGGTAGTATTGTATTGTATTGTATACATTAATATGTGTTGTATGGTTAAATGAATACACAGATTTTTTGTGCTGTTTGTTCTTTGTTACAAAAACATTAAAAATAGGAATTGTATATCCAAGGAGCACTTTTATAAGTATGAAAGGTGAAACTCAGAAATTCATTGGTTTTAAGTAATATCGAAGAAAAATAATGTCAAAGTAATGCCGATGTTATTTTAATTTTTCTCTGAGTTCCACATGTTTTTATGCAGTTTAGTTTGAGTTCTAGTGCTTACTAGGGGATTTTATATTAATAAAGAAGCAAGGCTTATATATGTATGTATGTATGTATATGCATGTAAATCGAATTTTTAAAGTGATTATGTAGGCATTTGTTTTCTGCTTTGTTTCGTTATTTCTTAAGATTTGTTATTAATAGAATAGTAACATACTTAACAAAAATAAGTATGTGTTATTTTCTTTACGCTTTTTTTTTTGTATGTATAACAACAGAGTAGTAATAGTAGTAGTATTGCAGTAAATATTTTCTCACATTTGCGTTACATTTTAAATTTTGGTTTAAACATGAACACACTTAGATGACTTTATAAAGGCTTCAAAGGCTTAGTTTAAATTACATTTGCTTTACATGTAATGTGATTTTTTCTAAGCTATTAATAGCCTAAGGATCGCTGGGGGCATATAACTGTAGTTGGTTATTGGGTGGAGAATACGATCAAGACTTATTAAGCTGTTCATTTTCGGGCCTACGATCTGTGGCGATTTGCAAAAGATTATTAAATTCCGTATCTAACATTTGACGAGCCTTAAATGTAAAATATCTCTTAAGAATTTTCAAAACCCGAACATAAAATTTTAATATTTACCTGTGCATTTTGTGTTGGTATTTGTAAAGCCAAAGCCATAGCTTGGGCATCAAAGCCTTCATCCAAAGCTATTAAAGCTCCATGCACACCTGATTCTAACAAATTATTTGCATATTCCTAAAATTACAAAAGAATCAAATATGTAAAATGTAGCAAATAAAAATCGTTTTTTACATATATTAGATTTTTTTGTTAAGTTACGTTTTAAAGTTATTAATTTGCTGATATATTCATAAACACAACAGATTAATAACTCTAGGAAAAAAAAGTTTTTCTCTTATACAGATAAACACATCTTAATAATGTTTATAAACCGTTGCTTAAATAAGAATGTAGCAAAAAAAAATTAATAAATAAAAATAAAAAACTCTTGTACAAAAATAAATTCGTAATCAGTTCAAAAATCAAATGCTTAAATGAAGCATAAACCTCCCAAACATGTGGCAAATGTGTTACTTGGAGATTCTAGTAGAACCATCTTTTGTCTTCACCGATTTAAGTTCCTAATTAAATTAACATATTTTGGTTTATTATATATTACTAGTATACATATATTACTATACTGTGCGTAGCATACGCTATTTGCATATATTTACCACGATATATTCTACGATCTAACAGTTGTTCTAGTATTAAACATTAATAGTGTGGCAGAGCACTTTACACCTTAACCCAATATGTCGTTTTATATATTACCTTTAAACCAATACTGGATACCCAACGTATTACCCTTTCATTGCTCCATACTAAGACATCACATAAACCATTTTCGCACATTTTTCTTCTGTGTTCTAGTTCATTGCGATCGTAGTTGAGGCGTTTTAGGCACGATATCCCATATTGCAGACTTGTACGATGAAAGCTATCAACCATTTTCAGTTGTCCTCTTAAATCTTTTTTTGTTAAATGATCTAGCATACGAGCATCTACCAGACACTCCATAAATGTTGTGCGGTATTGGGGCAAGCCTAGGCCCGGCAGCCAATAATTTCCAATCCATTCATGGTTCATGTCACCTTTATAAAAGAAATAGTAATATAAGAGGCGTATTATATTTTTTGTTCGCTTCCATTTCATACATATACAGATACAGTTTCCGTCGTTGTTCGAAGGGTTTCAAATAGTACTCATTTAATGCCGTGTAAATCGCATCTCCAAAATGAAATTTATATGAAAACGAAAACATAATTACAAAGAATTTTTTTTCTATTTTGCTTCATACAAATTTCAAGCACGATGACCATATATTAAACTCGTTCGCACTTATGTATGCATGCGTTGGTATATATGAGTCTGCAGCAGCGGTTTTAATGAATTAAAGTATTTTGATTTTCGCCAAACTCTTATTATCCTATATTATCCTATGAATGACAATATTTTGAAAAACAAACGCAGGAACATCTTTATCATTTTTATATCAAATGTTTATATTCGTTATAATATTAGCTTTTTCTTCCCATATCAATTTCATTAAGTGAAACTGATTTACACAAAATGGAGCTGGTTTTTTCGTCAACTATTCTTTAATAGTTTGGATTACTATTCCTATTCGCTGTTCTTAAAATTATTATATTTTCAAATGTTAAACCGAGCAATTCTGTTTAATTCGAGAGTATTTATGAGAAACAATATTTTTACACAAAGTGCGTTTTTGTAAGACCAAGAACAGTAATGCTTGCATCTAAAGTAATTCTCATTGAATATATATGTATACAAAAAGTTGTAATCAAATATAAAAAAACTGGAGTGATAACAGCGATAGACAAAGCACGTTGGATGGAATTTAAACTCGCGATTTGAAAATGAAGTAGTATTAGGATATTGGTAAAACAAGACATTTAAGAATTTTTTTAATTACTATAAATTAAGAGTCTATGTGCAAAGCAAACTTACCAAATGCTAAAGTCGTTCGCGATGTTTGCGGTGCCGAAGGTGAAGTTAGTGAAACCATTTCTTGTATAGCTAGACGTAATTTAAGTCTATGCAAAGGATTGCTAATGCCTGCAAAGAGTTTTGAGCTTATATGTAACTATTACAGTATAAAAATTGCTTTAGTACGAACCAATTTCTCTTTGTATTTCAGTGTCACTTAGGGCACTCATAATAGCCCCACTTTTTACATTAGCTCTACAAGCAGCAACATACCAAGCCGGCATACCCACCCACAATTCTAGCCAGGCAACAATGGTTGGGCCATTCCACAACGCAAATGGTGTTCCCGCTTTCATTGCCTCTCCCAGCAAATCATTGCGATAGTCATGGTCTCTATTAACACAATCAAATCAATTTAAAAAATGTTTCAAATAATTTACTTCGTAATTTTCGTCATACTTTTTCTGTCGTCCATAATCGACTGAAGATATTTTCGAACCCGACACACTTGCCATACGGGGCATCATACCCCCTGTCATACTCATGGCATCATAGTTCGATTCAGTTTCGCTTAATCCCATTGATAGATTGCCAATCGACATCATGCTTGGCGAGCCATCGGGCAATGTGTCCTTCACACCTTTAACTTTTTCCTTTTTACTAAAGAATCTCCCTAAACTAGATTTAATGCCCTTTTTCTTTTGCACCACAGATACAGCATCACGTCCCACAGCATTCGTTTGTGTCTGCAGCATAGACATTGAACCCATGGTATTGAAATGACGGCTTAATGATTCCTGGCTGCCATAACGGGAGCTGAGTGGAGAAAGACCATACCCTGTATGGGCTATAGTCATATGTCCAGAGTTGTTAGCCATTTGTTGATTGGGTGATAAGCCCATCGAACGTCTACGAAGTTCTTCTTGACTATGAGCCAGAGCCTGAGCGACACGCTCTAAACGCATCGATCGTGCAGTTAAAGGAGATGCAGCTCCACCTGAGCTTGAATCTCCAGCATTCGAGGTCATACCATGAATATCATCTCTCGAAACATCACTGGATAAGACAGGCAGATTCAGCTAGACAAAAAAAAAGGTGTACTTGATTTATTAGTTCATATTTTTTCAACTTACTGTGTGATATTTTTGCATAAAATCTCTATTGGGACTATTGGGTGTACTACGACCACTCATGGGTGGACTTTGACGATCCATAGACCGACCGCGTGATAACAAGTTCACATGTTCTAAGCTACCAACACGTGATTCTAGTTCTTCAGCTCGAGCCTCTGTTGATTGTTTTTCTTCTTGTATTAATCTGCAAGAATAACAGAAATACATATAAACAATAGTAATAATAATAGAAATCATATTCACACTTAAACGATTAAGCTTACCTGATTTCATTGTTTATGGCATCTAACTGTTCCTGCAGCATCATGGCTAAAGTTTGCGCATCTGTATGACCAGTAGGCGACATCATATCAGTGTCACCAAAAAGAGCTGCTTGAGCTTCTTCACACTCTGCAGCTGCTACAGCTGCAGAAATTTCATAGGCCGCTTGCTGCGCATGCGCCTGTTGAAGTTTTTCCCATTCCTGTTCAGCCATGGAACGATGGAACTTTTCACTTTCTTCCTGCAAACGAGACTTGTTACGCCTCAAAGAATGCGTATCGAAACTAGCATGGGAAGCACTGCGTGAAAATGCCTGTGGGCCATCTACTACACTACTTGGCGACAAACTACGAGTTAAAGCCTCTGTTTGTTGAATGTTATAAGCGATTTCTTGCTGCAACAGCTGACGCTTAAAATTTTCAATCTCCAAGCGTGTCTTTGAAAGTTCTTTCATAATTTCGCTTTTTTCATGATGCAATTCTTCTGCCACCTTACGAGCCTTTTCCAGCTCTTGAGTGAGAGCATTTTTCTCATCTAAAGCATGCATACGTTCTTTCAAGTGTACTTGCAAACGCTCATTAGACTCTGACAAAAGTTTATCGACCGTCGAGGACAACCTTATATTATGTTCCTCATTCATTTTGAGTCTTTGGTTTAGTCTTACTACCTCCGCACTTTTCTCCTCCAAGTTAGCCTCAAGTCTTTGTATTCGGTCTTCAGCCGATCCATGACGCTCTTGAGCCTAAATACATTTTAACGAAAATCAAATATAGAAATAATATTATATGAGTTTGCAATAATTTTCTTTTTTATGAGAATTCGAAATGAAAATTGAAACGGAAATAATGTAGTACATACATACTTAAAATTGTGCATGATATTGTAAATGTCAATTGAATTGTGACTAAAAATTAAAAATGATTAGATGTATTTAATAAATAATTAGTGCATTTATGTTGTACGTGTTGTTTTGTTTTATTTTTATTTTGGGCCAGTGCGTTCAGAGGAAAAACAAATTTAATTGAAAAGACAAAAACAAATACATATAATACTATAAAGAGTAATCAAAACCATTAAGTTTTTTTGTTGGTATCATTAGTTCTACGCAACAAAATATTTTTTTATATACATATAATTATACAAAGGAACATAACGATAATTTAGTTTTAAAGAATGTTAAATTTACGCTTCTTTCACTGATTTCCTCTTTGACGCATACGATACACATTCATACCTTATTTCCTACCTTTGTCAAAGCTTCCATACGTGCTTTAAGTTGCTCCTCCATATCGGGCTGTAACTTCGCTTGGGCTAATTTCTGCTCCGACAATTCCAGTTTCTCCTCAATGGCACTTATCTTTTCTTCGTGTAGCTTTAAGGATAAAAAGCGTATTTAATGCAGCAATCTTAATTATATTCACATCAAATTTATTCTACTTTACATATGTACATATGTAAAAATTCAGACGGCAAGTGTGCGTAAAACTTAACAACTTTAGATATAATATGTACCTTTAATTGAGCCTCTTTGTGTCGCAGTTCCTGTTCTAATTTTTCATTTAAATCATGCAATGATGTGGATTCGCGTTGAGCATTTAAATAACGCTTTTCTAGTGTCGCAATTCGTTCCTCCTGTCAGGAAATACATTCACTTCATGAATCAAATTATTCTTTTTTTTAAAGTAATGCAATGCTACCTGATCTTCTTTTTGTGCTACGTTTTCTCTTAAGTCTCTTTGTAGTTTCGAACACTGTTCCTGTGACTTCAGATAATCTTTTTGCACTTTGGCCAAATTCTCATCCAATTCATCACATTTATTTTTAAGTGCTGACACACGACGTTGCCATTCGGATAATTCAGAGGTCTATATATATATATATATATAATTTTAATTAATTATTAAATCAACACCATTAGATCAATTGTAGCAACTTACTTGCTTTTCAATAATTGTTTGCAGTTCGTGTGTTTTAGCAGCATAATCATTCGCTGCATTTATGGATGTTTCACTGGTATCACCGTTTAAAGTTAATGAGCTCTAGATATATAGAAAGATGTTAGATAAAAATTATCTTTAAGCTCTGTAAACAAACCTTTTCGCTGACACCATTTTCGGTATTGCTTTCACGTAAAGCTTGCATTGCACCTGATTTGTATTGTTGAAGCTAAAAATAGTAAACACAATGATACCGAAAACTGCTTGAAAAATGTGTCAAATGCTTTTTTACTTCTTCTTTGGTTGTATTTAGCTCAGCTTCTAACGTATTGTTGCGTTCCAAAGATACTCGGAGGCGCTCTCGAACTTTTTCATCAAGAGCCTTATGATGCTCAAAAAGGCTCTTTAATGCCTTTAAGACTTCTACCTCACTGGAGACGCCACTCTGAGCTGCTGCCTGTCTTTTAACAACAGTCATACGTAGGGAACGTTCATGTCGTGATACTAAACATTCTAGATGCTCTAAAAGAAGCTAAAAAAAATACTCAAGATAATATATCTAGAAAATTTCCAATGTCATTATTCATTTATTACCCTTGTATTATTCCGTTCTGCTTTAAGTTCTCCAATTTCTTCATCACGTTCTAAAAGAGTCTCTCGGGCTTGTGTAAGCTCTTTGGTCAATGTAGCAAATTCCTTATAATAATTTCAATTAATTTTCATATAGATGAACACATTTTTTCATAAACTTGCATGAGGACTTACCTGGGGTAAATTTGCATTGATTTGGCGTTGTAAGCTATCTCTTTCTTTTTCAATCTCGTGAAGCTTCTGTTCCGTTTCACTTAGACGTTCTTGAGCCTCTCTTAAGCTGTCCATTAATTTGTCACGCTCGTCGAGCATTGACACCATAAGTTGTTCAAAGTTGGCATCTTCGCCACTGAATTGTGACGATCTTTGAGAGATGCTGTCCTCTGATATAGTTGGCATCACATCGCACATCATGTTCCACATTTTATGTATACCTCATTCAATATGAAAACTTCACATATTGAATTCACAGCATAATTCATAGGAAATCATGTATACATGTACATACATAAATATTTACTTTGAAATATATATTTAGAGGATATTTCAAATAAATTATATTATTTTAAATTCCTAACATGGGCGTAGTTGAATAAAGGAAACCTAAACGCCAACGCCAACCTTATTTTAACGATTCGCACCACCACCACTACCGCACCAAAAATTTGTAGAATAAAAATCCTATTGGACTGAAAATTATCTGTGTTGAGGAAAACTATTTTTGCCAAATTTACTATAAGTTTTTACTCTTTATATACCCACAGGTTTTATTTTAAATTTTGCACAACTTAGTAATTTTAACAAATGTACATACATATGTGTGATGTAGCAACATACAAAAGAACTGGCTCCTATGCTTCTAGCTGTTTAACTTTTTTCTCTGCTTACTTTTTTAATTTCTTTATATATCTACACTACGATTCGCAAATTGACACTTTTATGAGAAATTATCCATTAAAACTTACATTAATTTAGCTGCAATTAATACTAATGCATTCACTAACCATATCGACACATTTTTTTAAAGATTTTAGCAAACTTTTTTCTTACAAAACATTGAATTTTTTAACAAAATCTTCCTAATGTTGCCCGGTCGCCATATTTTACACAAAATTTTCTTTGAATCAGAGTTGATAAAGTAAGGAGTGGTTTTTGGTACCCTTTAGCCAAGTGCAAGAAAATACTACCCTGCGATTGTTTACGAATGGCTTTAAAGAAAATATAATATGACAACTTATAAATTTTCTTCTTCTCCCACACAAAAACGAAAATAAAGATAGAATGATAAGGCAGGTCAAAATACCAATGCAAGTGTTGTAACGGTCAATAATGAATTTTGAGTCCTATGAAACTTATTTATTTATCAACTTTAGATACCCAAACATACAATAACACAACTGAACAATGAGTACACGTGTAAAAATATTTTTTAATATGTATATAAATATATATCTCATATCATAGATCACGTATATTGAGACAACACAATCGGATTTGTAATATTATAGTCACATTTGTTTTTAGATTTAAGATTTCCTTCCTATTGTATGTATATATATATATATATATATATATATATATATATATATATACGTTATATGTCTTTAATAAACCATCAACCTGTAATATATATATATATATATATATATATATATATATAAATATATATATATGAAAATACATTATATGTATTCAATAAACCAATACCAATTTTCTAACCTTAGCAATGTTTTCAGGGTTCTGATTTCGAATACCTGCCCACCTTTGGGTTCAATATAACTAATTTGTTTGTTTGTATTATATATATATATACATATATATATATATATATATATATATATATACATATGTATGTATATATTTATATATATATGTATATATATATATATATATATATATATATATATTTATATATACATATATATATATATATATATATATATATATATATATATATGTATTTATGTACTTTAGTTAAGAAGCTGGTTTATATAGTAGCACATATATATGTGAATTTTGTGACATATATAAAATTGTCTATCAATTAATTTCCATAGTATATAATATATATACCAGTGAATTCTGTTTTAATCGATTATATAACAGCAGAAATGTCACGTTTGCTTAAACGTATGTGTAGCGAAATCGCTCTATTGCCATTACTGGTCGGAGGGCAATTGTTTGACATACAAAAAATTTGGAAAAATCGAAATCAGTGTAATTTTTGCAAAACTCGTTTTTCCGCAAAGCCGAAAGCTATTGTGTAAATTAATTTGAAATGGGGTAAATTTATTTATTAATAAAATGACAAAAGAATATTTATATCTCGTGGAAGAAGAATGTCCATTTTCTAAAGCGTGTAGAGTTGGATGCATAAGGAAGAACAACGACAAATTGAAATAGAAAAGACCTAAAAATAAATTGATATTGGATAGCTGCATTTGCATTTAGATGCTGCTTCCAGTTCATAATGGAAATCTCATTATCATTATCTAGCATTAAAGTTTGTTTGTGTATCTAAAAGTAATAAAATATAAGTTCCCTAGAGATAAACATTTCGTTAACAGAGACCCTAATAAATAGACATATTATAAAATGGCTTTTGAAATCTAGGCAAGAAGTGCTTAAAGAAGTTATTGGTATATATTTTATAGGATATGTTTAGAACAAATAAACATGTTATGAATTAAAGGTCATATATACATGCTGCCGGCTAAATAACTATTTTCTCTATATATATAAATATATATTTTCTAGCGAACAACCAATATTCACTTGTCAGGCTCATGTCTTCCATATTGATCCGAAAACCAAACGTACTTGGATAACAGCGAGTATGAAAGCGGTCAATGTAAGTTTTTTTTATGATTCTTCACGTAATCTATACCGGATCATAAGCGTTGAGGGCACTAAGGCGGTGATTAATTCTACCATTACACCCAATATGACATTTACACAGACTTCCCAAAAGTTTGGACAGTGGAGCGATGTACGGGCTAATACAGTTTATGGGCTGGGATTTTCATCTGAAGCTGAATTAACAAAGGTAACTTTGTTTTTATCAAATTATCATATACAATCATCAAATCGAAATATATATTTTCAGTTCGTTGAAAAATTTCAAGAAGTTAAAGAAGCCACAAAGAATGCCTTAAAATCGGCTAATGGTAAGATATTTAAGTATTTTTTACCGATAAATAAGACAAGTTTGATTTTTAGGCTCTGCAGCTGTGACACCTACGACATCAGCCAACACATCACCTATAAGTTCAAGGACGGCTGCATTGCAACAAAATGATAATGCTTCCATGGTTGACCCTCATACTGTGGAACCACCGAATATGACAAACACAAATAGTCAAAATGCAAATCCTGACAGTCCATCACATAAACTTTTAACAGCAGCATCTGACTTAAAACAAGACCATGTAACTGCCCCATCCCCAGCTCCTATGGCTAATGTTGGCTCTGGTGGAGGCAGTGTTGTTGGCATGCATACCGGCAGTGGTCCTCCAACCAGTGAACAACAATTGAAATACGAAAACGAACGGCTAAAAATGGCTTTAGCTCAAAGGTTCTTGAGTTCATATACTAAATTGATGAAATTATTTATGTCTATTTTATTATATTTTTAGTTGTTCTAACGCTAAAAAATGGGAGATCGAATTAGCAACTCTTAAAAATAATAATCTTCGTTTGACCAGTGCTTTACAGGTTTCAATAAATATTCTAATGTCCAATTAATATGTATTGCACTTAACATTTTTATTCTATAGGAATCTACCGCTAATGTTGATGAGTGGAAACGTCAGTTGCATACCTATAAAGAGGAAAATATACGTCTTAAACGTGAAATAGAATTGATACGTGCCGGGGCTCCGGTGCCAATTGCTGTAACTGGTGCAATAAGTACTGAATTGGTAGAAGAATTAAGACGAGAACTCGCTGTTTTGAAAGCACGAAATGAATCCCTTCAAAATGAGCTTAAGAATCAAGAGTTGGAGCTGAAAACTGCAAATATGAATCTTAGAGAGAAATCCAATGATCAATCGGTAGGTATAAATGTATATAAACAATATAAAAAGCCTAAATGCTAGTGTCGCTATCGTATTTTGAGTCCATTGTCTCTTAATGCAGATATAACAAAAATTAACAAGTAATACTATATATGAACACTAAAATGTTTTTTTTTTAAACGACAAATAATTAACCATTATACATATTTCATAAATTTATATTTTAATTTTTAGATGGCTAAAATGAGTGAATTGAATATTTTGTTTGCTAAACAGTTATCGGAACTACTGGCAGTCCAAAAAGATATGGAAAATATTATACATCCACCCAAAAGCACTTGAGATACAGAGACTATAAATTATTACAAAAGGGTACTGTATAACTTTTCCTTTCATTTTCTTTACATTTAAGAATGATAAAATATATTTCATAGATTTCTGAAGAAAATGCGGTGTCATTGAAAAATTATTTACAGCCCAATTTAGGTTTACCATGTGCGGTGGATACGGAAAGTACACTATCTAATGTCACCTCTATACAATCCCAGTTACAATCGTTATATGAAACATGTCATGATCCTTTGAAAATTAATCAAAGTCTTCAACCAACTATCAATAGTGATAAAACATCTCATTTACATAAAGCATTGGATAAGCATACACAGCTTCTACAAGAGCTAAAACTTCAACATCAGTTTAAACCCAATACATCTCAAACTAATAACCCTGCTACTTTTTTGGTCTCTCCAGCAAAAAGTGTTGCCGTAAGTGGAGCTCAAGCGCCTGGAGGTATATCGGGCAAAACTGCGACCATATTGGTTTCAAAATCTAAAACTAAAACTGGTTTACCCTTGCTGCTCAAAAATTCCATTAATAATTAGTATAATATATGAATACATAAAATTATTATTTACTTCCTACGCTATAGGATCAATAGAGTAGGTTATTTAATTATTAACAAATGTAATGAATCGAATAGAAATGTGTCCAGTGCAAGCCAATTTTATAAGAACATCTCCGCACATATTTTTTACTTCACGTAAAATATATTTTTACAATTTTTATATACTGCTAGATATTTATTATAATTAGTGTTTCGTGCAATATTGTTTCAATTTATTTATTTATAATCTTATTTTATTAGAGTCAAAAAGTATTTTCGAATGTTCAGTATAATTTTTTTGTATCAATATTAGTATTTTTTAATACTCGAATGTTTACGAACGAATCTCATATATATCTATATCTTTCTTGATTAAGATAAGATTTGTATGTTATTAAAAATATCACGGACGAAAATAATAAATTATTATTTGAAAAATATTAATCAAAAATTAATGGTAGTAATTTCATGATGACGTCTATGTTGAATTAGTTGTTTTCATTTCACACAATCCAAGAAGGTACTCATCGACGTATGCATACTCAAAGGAAGTTGTTAATTGTTGCGAAATATTTCAATATTTAGTTAATTTTGCAATTTTATTATTTTCTCAAGTCATAACCTTAAATAATTTAGATAAGTAGCTCACAATCAGAATTTCCATAACCATTTTCGTAAGAAATAAAACATGAAATACTTGATATATGTTATCATGGACAAATTAAATATTAATACAAATATACTAATATAATAACGAAAAATTGTAGTAATATTGGCGACTGAAAATCAGAGCCCGTGGTTTTAATAAAAATTGCGACAAAAAGAGTAAAAATGAAAAAACTACATTAATAACTTGATTTATAAAAACATTTATATTTGTAGTAGTTTAACGTGAAAGTAACATAATAAAACTGTTAAGTTTTTATTTATACTTAAAGTAACATATTTTTTAACAAGAAAGCTGACCTTTATTAAAAGATCTTCATATAACCTCTTAATTCCTAATACATCTAAATTTTCACCACAATTTCTATTCATTGGATCGACTTGTAAATAAGCCTAGTATAAACTATAAAAAATAAAAGTGTTATTTTTTTTGTTTAAATTTATGTAGAGGTTAGTTGGATTACAATATTAATATGTACAAGAACTTACAGTTGCAGCATCAAGAATACATCCACTTACAAATTGTATAATTTTTAACTTAATTTTTTTATTTTTAAAAATATAAGTATTATATATCAATATACATTTATAAGTAATTTTCATTGGGATTAGATTACTCTTTTTTAATCACATGAATAAGGACTTACTTAGTTCATTTACTGACTCCATTGTCCAAGTAGTATTATCATTGGGTGCCATAAAGTTGACTAGTTTATTATGAACAATGTATCTAAAGAGAATATGTAAAAATATAATTAGTTACATTAATTTGGGAAAGTTTGCAAATCGATTATATACCGTAGTTTTCGACCTTTGCTTGCTTTAGTGTCGACTTTTTTTTTCATTTTCTGTCTAAGCTTTTGCAATTCGAAAAATTGTTTCGTTACTTCACTAATATTGCTTGTGGTATTAGCTTTATACTCAATTAATTCTCTTAATTGTTGGTGATAGAAATCACTATCGTCATACACATTTGGATTTTTAATATATTCTTGCGTCGCGTCATTTTGTTTTACGTTTTTCAATAGTTGAGACTTTTCTATTTGAAGTGATTTATTAACCAATGCATTTTCTATTTTCTTGATAATGTCATATTCCTCATTATATGTGTGCTTTTTGCTAATGACACCAGGTTGTAAAAGCTTAGTCCGATCATCCCATTTTAACAAAACATCGTTGCGGTAGGGACGAAACTTCTCAAATTCCTCTTCCAAATATTGACAGATTTTTTTAAGTGGAGGTTGTCCAAGGTTCTGCTCGTGAAGAGGCAATTCTCTTTTAAGAGTTGGTTTAGTTGTCTTTGCCATTTCAGAGAATTGAAATGTGAGATTATTTTTCAACAACAAAAGATTTTGCAATAATAGAGAGGTCTGCCTACACGTTGTTTCTTTTATATCCTTGTATTTATTATTAACTTGGTCGAGTTCTTTAAGCTCTTGCGTTGGTGGCATACTATTAGCCTTATTTATCACTTTTTGCAAATTGATTCGCAGCTCCAATAAACGTTCCCAAATGTGCAATTGATTTTGCACACACACGCCTTTCTGTATCTCAGCTTCATGGTCAACGTTGCTTATGACTTCGTTTTCATTCTCGTCTGCACTGTCAGATTCACTTGCCTCATTTTCATCATCTTCTAACCCTTCCTCATCACCGCTTTCAAATTCTCCTTCGTCATTCTTTTCAAATTCTTCATTGTCCTCTTCCGAATCAGTTGCAACTGCTTGGTGTCTGTTCTGATTTACTTTTAAACTATTGAAGAGAGCATGTGCATTCTCAGAATAGCAAGAGTTTTCAGAATCCTCATCGTCCTCGCTATCACTTGTTTTAAGATTTTTTCTAGATACAATTTTTCCTTTATATTTCTCACTTTCATCCGACAATAATTTTACATTTAGTTTTCTAAATTCAGTGGTTCCTTTTTGTGGCAACTCGTATTCGTCGTCATCACATTCTATTACTTTGGCTCTTGTTAACTCATCTCCTGACTCGTTGGAACTATCAGAGTTATAAGTTTGCAAGATAGTCTCAGCAACCTTTTCTGCTACAGTTTTATGTTTCTTTGATTTTCTTAACATTTTAATTACATACGGGAAAATTATAGTCACCCACTTCTACCGTAAACAATAATATTTGATAATCTGACAATTTTGACAGCACACGTGCTCGTAATAGAGTGGCCAGATCTATAACATGTAAAAAATCCGTCACATTGATATACTTTTCGTCAATGTTTTCCTAAAAGCTGTCCTTTTATGAAAGCATTTTCTCAACGATTCGAGCGAAAAGCTTCCTAACCCTTATGTTAAAAGCACTAGAATTTTTAATCTTGCTTTCGAATCGAATTGCACAAAATCCCGAATGATCTACTCTTTTCTCGCATATGATGCGCTGCATCTAAATAAATCTTACTGTTGGTTATGCATTCCTACTTTAGATAACACGTTCTCTCTTATCAATACAATTGCTTTGCTCTTTCATAAGATACGATTATACATATAAAACAATGGAAATCGTTCATCAATTGAGGTATTCACACTTCGTGCTATTTTGTCATATTGTTGTGCTGTGTATAAAAAGTCATAAAATGTTAGCACTCTTTCAGGTATGTTCTTGTGATGTCATAAAATGCTCTAGAGATCTGAGTCGAACGGCTGAAAATCTTTAGGCGAGACGACGATAGTATATGTTTGCCGCCGTGACTTATATATGATTCACGATTAAAAAAACGGCTAAAAAATTGTTTATACCTATATGTCTGTACATTAAATTACATTTTTATAAAATAAAAAGTGTTAAAAGAGCACTAAAACGTAAAAACTACATATAATCAGGTGAAAATTTTTTCTCGTTTACCTTACGTAGCTGGCAGCTACTGAACGCTTTTCTGTATACCGCCGCAAACAAAACTTAATCAGCTCATAACAATGCAGCAGCTGTTAGGGTTTATATATAAAATTTTATTTAGCAGACCAAGTTATGACGGGCTGTTCACACTAGTCATATATTTCGTGCTATAATTTTATGACTTATGACTCTGTAGCTACAGTTTGAATCCCCCAAATATGTTAACATGTTCACTTACAAATTGAGAAGGTTTCATGTAGCTTTTCTTACCACCTGTTCGCATATATTGTATGTCTTCATTTTATAAAACGCTCGTTTTGCGATTTGGTCGGTAAATAAGTAGAAACAAAGAAAACAAATGAAATGAGGAAGGAAAAATGTTCATTTTAAAAATGTAACCCTTATGAAATAGAACTAAGTTTGTTTTAAAGGACATTTTCATCTGCACGAAATATAAATATAACATATTTTAGATTTTCTAATAACTACTAGATTTTGCTTAGGTGTAAATCCAATCTTATTTTTGATATTAAAACTTTTTTTATATAAGATATAAAGTTAAACATACTCATTTTAAAAACTTATATGTCTGAGTTAAGAATGCATTATTTGTACAGCAACAATGAAGAATTTTTACATAAACATTACGATTTTAACATTAAAAATTAAATATTTGAATTAATTATGCACGTATCAGTCTTATATTTATAATTAAATGTTCAAAATTAATAATACAGAATTTTTAAAACAACAAAAATATGTATGTATATGATGTTTTTATAAAAATTTTTTTCATATACATATTGACAGTATGATTTGAGTCGGGAAGACCTCTTCGTTCCTTATAATGCCCCTTGCATATATATTCTTCATACCTCTGTACAACAGGAAACTATATATATATATATATATATATATATATGACAACGGTTTAAAGAACAAGTTTTAATTACTATATGAAAATTGCTCTTCTGAATTTTGAAAGCAAGCCTTCAACGGCAGCGAAAAATAAATATTTTTCCTTTAAATATAGTAAAACAGTTTTCTTTTTGAACCTAAAACACAAATTTACATTTTTGTTTCAAAATTCAATTTCAAAACTATAATTTTTCTTATTATAAGAAAACGTTATTGTTTCTGACATGTTTAATAGCAATATTTAATTTATAAAATAGAAGTGTTTTATTCAAAAATGCTTCGTCAGTAGAATTACTAATTTATATATTAATATCACGAGAAATAAGTTTGTTATTTTTAAAAATGCAGCATTTTGAAAACGAAAACTAAAAACTGTTACTTTAAAAATACCTTTTGATCCAGTGTGCATACAAATCTAGCTATCAAAATGTTAAAACTTTAGCTTATTTGAATAATGTTGAAGTTTGTCACATCCTTTTGTTTCTCATATTGATTTTGTCGCCTTTTTGTGTTACCTGTTATACCATCACCGCTTGTCTATCATACATCCATATACATATATACATGGGAGTATGAGATTGTTATATTGATCATATATATATGTATAAGTAATATGTAATATGTATACATATTTATATATATATATATATATATATATATATATATGTATATAAATATATATGTATATACGCATATATATATATATATATATATATATATATATATATATATATATATATATATATATATATATATATATATATATATTATATATATATATATATATATATATATATATATATGCATATATATGTATATACGCATATATATATATATATATATATATATATATATATATATGTATGTATGTATATATGTTTATACATACATTTATATCAGACGTAAAGCGGCTCTGAGTCAATCAATATCAAGCCTCGTTGGCAATTATTTTTAAAGTGCAGCCAGACCATTGATCGTTTACTATCTTTCCAGGGTTTTAACGTACTTATACATATGTCGATCACGTAGTTGTCGGTTAGCAGGCCAAAGTTTGAATTATTTTGAAACATATTTGATTGCTGAAATGTGCAAAACTGAGCCGCAAGATTCTAAATTTAATATAGTAGCACACGTATAAGAGAGATATAATTAATAATATGTAACGGTACTCAATTAGAAGCAGTTACACATTCGGGGATATTATCATCTACATTAATCATGATGCAAATTCAGTTTCTGTTTGTCGTCAGGAGATAAGCAGCCAAGTATTAAATGTTTAATATGCAAATTAACAATGTAAATAAAAACTTAACGAAAAAGTCTGAACTCTGAGCTTTCTAATTGAAGTCTTTATTTATTTACATATACATACATATGTATGTGTGTATGGGTTCATGAAATGTTTGGTTTATATAGATGTGTATTGATTTCGTTATAATCTTTATGAATACTAGTTGAATTTGTTTTGATTTTTGTTTCTTTTCGTCCTTTTCAAGGACTATTGTTTGCAATGTCATGATTTTCTTCATTATTTTCAAACTATACAAATAATTTAAATGTAAATACATACATACATATATAAATATGTATTGTAAACACTACTCTAAGGACATGCAAATACATGTACATAGTCATGAATATGTTTGTTTGTATTTTTTCTTTTCAGTTTTAATAAATGGCTGGACGCTCATTAGTGTTAACATATGTTATTAATTATTCCAACAATACGTGTATGAATGCGCATTCCTATAAGTACGTCTGTATGCATGTACATATAATTGAAATTCATTTGTTCATACATACGTTCCATATATTGATAAGTATGTACCAATGTGCTATAAATAATAATAATAAACATGCAAGCAATTGTTGATTCCATTTTATATTCAGTTTATATAAAATAGGGGTGAGAAGCGATTTCTGTGTTGTCTTTACCTCCTTCTTACATTTTATCAACTTTCTATCGGGCTCTAAAAGAATGGTTAAACGTTTTTAAATATATGAAAATTATTTCAAAATATATGCTCATACGTATAAACAAGTCCAACCCTACAGGAGGGTAAAATTTATTTCAAAAGGGCGATGGTAAATTAGTATTGGTAAGAAAACGAACAAACGAAACTACCGATAAAACAGTATCTTTAACTAACATGAAGATGTAATTATATCCCTAATAACTCTAAACTATTTGCCACATCTACGAAGGATTTGAGAAATTTTAAAAATAATGTAAAGATTATTAAATATTTTTACTTATAATTCAGTTCCAAATTGCCATTTGAGATAAATTTATGTTTTTGGTATACATAAATATCAACATGTTTACGTGATATTATGATTTTTAATCTGAAAAAATCAGCCAGAAAGTTCAATTATTCAGTTTTAGTTCTCAAAATTGTTAATATTTGTTTAGTTTACGTGAAACGCTTACTTTTTACATTAACCTCCTTGGCATCTAATTAATTGACACTTTCAAGACTCTGCTAATATACTCTTAATTTTAACAATTATAGCTGTTTTCCTGTCTTTGAAAGATACCAGGATACAAATTGAATATTGCAAATGTTTTCATGTTTAATACCGAATATGCTCAAGTTCAGTAGCGAAAGTGCTTTTCTAAAGTGTACATCAAATAAAAAAATATTTAACAATAAATAGTCACTTGCAAATGAAAGCAAAATTTTATTATTCAGAACGTAATATATTCAACAAAATACTTTTTCATTCAATATTATATTTGTAGCATATCTGCATACGGGATTATGCACGTTTTTATTGGTGTAGGATCTCTATTGGATTTGCCTCCAAACTTTCCAATAGAAAAGGTATTAAGTAGAAAAGCTGCTGAAATGAAATTTGCAATATATACTTATTGATTGAATAACAGAACAAGTAAATATATGGTTTTGTACAGAATTGGACTCGGGGATATAATCCATTATTCAATAAAAATATCAAAGCCTTATCAACATGTTTTGCAGAGAGCGCAATATATCATACAAATACCGAAGTGATAAACATTTTACCAAAACGGAGTAAAGTTAAATAAATTCAGTGGTAGCAATTTATGATACCTCAGTGCGAATTTCTTTCGTAGTTCGTTGAAAAATATTTTGTAAATACTGGGAGGTGTCGAAAGTGGACGGCATATAATTTTGACATATTTGTCTGTTTTACATACATATTTCCGTATGTACGCCAAAGTGGCTTATTAACTTCAAATCGTAACGATTTTCTTAATGTCTTCAGCATAAAACTATATTTTGTTTAAGAAAACTAACTCCAATTAATAATTTTCTCCCTACTAAGACACAATTGAAAATGTGATATCAGCTGGTGGCCAGTTATGAAACGAGATACGATAGAAATTTATGTTTAAATTGCATTGAAATTTCGATTGTTATAGAATGCGTTAATTGACACCCCAAACTAAATTTAAGTGATAGGGGTTTCAAAAGGTCAGAATAAAAGTGACATGGTCCACAAGTCATTCAGATTTATCCTGCTGCCATTTTCATGACTCACTCTTCATGTTAGTAAAAAATGGTTTCTATCTGCACCTTTTTGAAATTATGCTGTTAAGTTTTGTTTTTTGGGCTGCCAATATGCCTAAGTTACTTCAACATCCCCTGCATACATATATGAATGATTAATTTAATGTTTTTGAGTGTTAGGACAATTTTGAAATATAAGGCAATTTAAATTTGTCTTTTGATTCATCGTTACAAACTTTGCATTTTGTAAGAAAAATAGAATAAATGTTATATATATCTGCCACATATTTACATACATACACATGCAGATATTTTGAGCACAAAATATTTTTATTGTTGAATTCTGTTATCAGTAAGCTGAGTTAAGCGCAATGCTCCGCACAAAATCTTAGACAATCGAACTTTGAGTTCGACTGATTTTGGTGTGAAATATTTATTAACAAATAAATAACGCTTTCGTATGCGGGCGGTGCTCGGATTAGTCAAAACACTACAGGGAATATAAAATCTATGTCAAAATCATCGGCAAATCTGGTCCGGTCGTTTGTTTATTGTCGACTCCATCTGTCTTATCAGTTTTCATTTCAAAAAATACAAAAAAATTTATAAGAATTAATTAACAATATCAAAGCCGTTGTTTTATGTGAGTAAATTATAACAGCATATTATCAAAAGAGGCCCTCAGATTGAGTTTTCAATCTCATCTTGGTAGTCATAGGAATACCGTGAAAATCGAAAGACGTGAATTTATGTGAATAAGAATTATGTAAGCCATTAAAAATGATTGACAGAAAAACAAAATAATTGAGAATAATCAAATCATTAACTTGAACTTACCTTAATTTGATATAATAACACATACATACAAATATTTTTGTGTATGCAGATATGTATCCATATATGTATTTATATATGAAAATCGTAAAAAAGTTTAAAACAGCAAAAATTGCGGGAAAAGATGAACATTTTTTTGCATCAATCTTGAGTTTCAAATTATTTGTAAAATATATGTACACAAATGTATGTATATATGTATGTGTGTATATATGTATATATACATTTATATACATATAGTAAACTTGATAATTGCAAGTACATATGATTACAGTTATGGTTAAAACATTTCCAACTGACATTAGTTTGTATGACTAATATTTGGAATAACAAATCCAAGCCAGTTGGATCTTATCCAATTGGTACTGTTGTGCTGTCTGAAAATAAAGCAACATCCATGATATTTGTTGGGAATAAACCACGCTGCGCCTTACTAGCAGGGCAGCGTAGCTACAGTGATGCACAGCGGCAATTTTGAAAACCACTAAATTTGTAATTGAAGAAAATAGTCTTTTGGCGTCGATTCTATATGGAGATAGAGTAAATATTTTTTCTGAAGATAGACGAGGGCATATAAAACAAATTTATCTTTTTAAAGCAAAACAATTTTAATTTTTCTATTTTATTAGTTGCAAATACATATATTATTGTTTTCAGTTGAAGTTGAAAGTGGTGTTGTCCCATTATTTACCCCAAATCGTCAAGCTTTAGTAACAATTAAAATAAGTTCATATATATTGATTGTTTTATTTTAATATTAAGTTGCAATAATGGCCTTTAGTTTATTACATATTTATTTGGCAAACTTCATAATATATATTATTTTAGAAAGTACGCCGTTGCTACACATAATATCATTTTTATTTTTAGTTTTTGAAGAAAATACAGATCATCAAAAGGTAGTTTTTTTAGATATGAGAATTTATTATTGATGTTGATAAGCGGATGAAATGATTTTAAGGGATTTCCTAAAAGAAAACTTAATTGCAATGCATCGAAGACTTATTATATGTTTTGCATTTGCAAGCTAACACAAATATATTATTTTAAATGTGTTAAGCTAAAATCGTCGCTTGTAATAGGGGATCACGTGAGGAAATTTTGATATCAACGCAAAATATGCATGTTGTACTAAATGTCATCCAATTGTTTTGTTAATAACTGTATAAATAAAGATAATGAAAAAAGTTCAAGTTGAACTATATAGTATATTATTTTCTTAATACATACATACATACAATATTTTTCTATATTTAGTAAATATTATTGATGTCAAATGATTAAAAACTATATGTATATTATTTCTGCAATCTTAAGTTTACATTAGCAAAAATATTTATTTATACATTTCCTTTACCAAAATAAATTCAACACATGAAAGTCAGAATAACATATGAGAATCAAATCACCGGCATGTGTTATTGATGTTTATGAAAGTGCGTGTAAATAAGTAAATAAATGTTTGCGAAATATTTTAACCCGAAATACAGCAAAAGCTTATAAACAAACAAGTGTTGAAAGTAAAATATTTATTCCATTTAGTACGAGTACAATTAGTTGAAGCAAACAAAAAACGAAAGAAAATTATTGTGATTCTGGGATAACTTGTTGAAAACGGCTTGAGCACTGGAAAATTATCTCCGAATATGTCAATATATATATATATATATATATATATATATATATAAGTACATATATATATATATATATATATATATATATATATATACATATATATATATATATATATATATATATATATATATATATTTATATATAGATCTGCAAGCTGGTGTTAAATATACATATTTGCAAATAAAAAAAACAGCACGTTTGATGCATAAAAATTATATGACTGTATCTATAATTGTTTTTGATTTATTTGCTTATAACGATAATTAAACATATATATTACAAAAACAAAAACGAAAGCCTACGGCAAATAATATCATTAAGACGCGTATAACTTTCGAACATGATTAAAATGCCAGAGTCGGATATTAACGAAAAAATCTATGATCATCGTATTTTAACCGATTGGTCAAACGTTAACAATAATACAAATGGCACAATGCATTATTCCAAGGATATGATATTCAATGAAGGTCATCGTTTATCGATTACAGTCTATAGGTAAGACATTAAAAGCTTTTTTTTTCCAAATTATTTAAAGAAAATTGTTTTTTATCTCTGCGTTAAAAAAAAATTAAATTTAAATGGATCTCCGCATGCTTTCGTCTGTGAAACAATAACCCCCAACGGATTAATTCTTATTTAGTTTATTTTTATTCTTACAATATCTTTCCTATGGGGTTTGTTTGAATTGAAGAAGGACTTTCCGTGGTTCCATATCAAATTTTATTTGCAACTGCAACTCTTTCAGCTGCCTCTTTCTTGAGGATGTTAAAAGGTCTTTACTACATGAAACTAATGCTGTAGCAACACCCCCATATAGGTTTCTTTTCCGATTTAAATTTGTGTTAATATTAATAAAATTTTAACCTAAAATTCCTTTGAGCTGGTTGAGTATATACGCGTGCGTTACTATGCAAGGATTCATATGTGCATGCATACTATCGCGTTAACGTGAGTTTGATTCGTGTAATGAAATAGTAATCAATTGTGAGACCACTGTCCAAAAATAACAACCCATAAATTTATTTTAGACATCTTAATAGAATAGTCAGTGTTTCTATCTCTCAATTTAAATTTATTCCACTCCTGCCTATATGTATTTGTTGCACTGAATAAGTTTCAATCTACATACTTTCTTTAGTTTTCTCTTTGTGATCTCTGCAATCGGCAATTCAACCGTGCTATTTCTATTAAGCAAACGTCGTTTACGTGGTCCGTCGCGGATTGACATCATGTTAATGCATTTGGCGATAGCCGATCTAATGGTGACGTTTCTGCTGATGCCGCTGGAGATTGCGTGGGCCTACACAGTGCAATGGAAGTCAACTGATTTTGTTTGTCGTCTTATGAGTTTCTTCAGAGTATTTGGCCTCTACCTATCGAGTTTTGTGTTGGTATGCATATCCATTGACAGGTAAGCTGAAATCAAATGCATGCGCACATGCAGCAACCAACAAATCGCAGAGAGCAGCTCAAGTTGCAACAGGGCATGTGTGTGTGTATTTCGCTGTTCGCGTGCTTCTGTGTATGCAAGCTGCTCTTATTTTGCACCATTTCGTTTTTTTGCTTTTGCAGATATTATGCTATAATTAAACCTTTGAAACTTTCCTCTAATCGTGGACGCATAATGCTAATCGTTGCCTGGTCCAGTTCCATATTATGTAGTTTGCCACAGGTAAATAAGTATATATATATATATATGTACATGTATGCGTGTGTGTTTGGTTGACAAGTTGGTTGCATGTTTTGGGTCAGTGTTTCTTCACTTGCTTCACTTTAATACTAATCATTCGCTATTAAAGTCAATGTCCGTAGTGTTTATGTTTAAAAACTTTTCTTGTCTTTTAACGTTGTAGGCATATGTTTTTCACTTGGAAGAGCATCCGAAGGTTAAAGGCTATTATCAATGTGTTACATTTCATTCATTTGCCAGTGAATTTCACAAAATATTCTATAATGTTGCCAACATGTGTGCCATGTACGCCTGTCCATTGATCACTTTCATCTATTGCTATGGGGCGATCTACTTGGAAATTTATCGCAAAAGTCAGCGCATAGTGAAAGGCATTGGTAAGTATATTTTTCGTTTTATATATTTAATTTTCTCGAAGTTCCGAAGTTATACTTCAAGCCACCCAGAAAGTACTCATGCACTAAATAATCGTCTATATGACAGATATAATGTGGGTTCTGTGAGTGCATTCTTTTGGCAAGCGATATTCCTTTCTGTTTTCTGCAATAGACGAACTTGAAGTCTGCATGTGTGTGTGTATGTGAATATTCGTTTATTTTGTATATTTTAAGAACGATTTAGACGCTCCAATGATGATGTTTTGAGTCGTGCCAAGAAGAGAACTTTGAAGATGACTATAACTATTGTTATTGTATTCATCATATGTTGGACGCCGTATTATATCATTTGCATGTGGTATTGGATAGACAAGTCATCTGTGGACGAGGTCAGCTCTCTAATACGCAAGGGCTTGTTTATATTCGCCTGCACCAATTCTTGTATGAACCCTATTGTCTATGGGGTGTTTAACATACGTGGACGAGTTAACCGTAATAATACGGTAAGTAGAGTGTAATAAATAGAAAAAGATATCGTTAGGATAGAGTATAATTAATTCCATGTGATATATTATGTTAACTTCTTGATTGCAGTCCACGATGAGTAATCGTCACACATCTCTTTACCAGCGTGGAGATTCCTCCAATCAGTTGCCGAAACATTTGCTAAACAATAACGGGGGTAGTGAAAAAATGGCGACAATAAATGCAGTTGCAGCTCTCGAAACGAACGGTGATAAAATACATAATGAAGCAAAAATAGAAAAACAGCAAAAGGGCAGTGAAGCAAGAGCCATGATGTGCATAAAGTAAGTTAACATAAAAATACATTCGGTTTCTTTTAGTCCTACACAGTTTTCCTTTCTTTGTTAGTACCTCTTTTGTAAGTGTAGAAGAGCCAAACCATAGTTAGGGGTCATCGCTGGAGCGATGGTCCTAAAAATATAACAACAACTCTAATTAACTTTTAGTATCTTAGAGTGCATCTCTTTTCACATCTTCTAACGGTTTTCTAGTTCTTCTCGTTCTAATTACATACATATTTATAAATGCATCTCCTCTTTCGAAGTAATTGTTTTGTATCTTTATGAATAGTAATTGGACATATCCCAAATTCTAAGCAATTAGGACTATTTATTTGATTCAAATTAATTGCACACGGGCAGAATATGACAAGCTTATGTCGGAGGACATTAAGTTTAGTTTCATGTGCGCATCCAGTTTTAAGAAAAGTAGAACGTTTTCTTTAAAAATTGTTTTTTAACACCGTGTCTTAAATCCAAATAGTGTTTGATTTTAAAGAAATTTCCTTTCAATGTAAGTATTTACTTTAGTTTTTAACTTGTCGTGCAGTTATATTATATATCAAGTTCACGAATTATATATGTATGCATGACTGCACTTTTAAATAGTTCATTCTTCAATCAATATATAGTTCTATTCAATTAAATGACAGTACTATTTGATTTGATTTATTCAATATATTCTTGTCTATTTTCAGTTGTGCTGACTCCATTGAACTTGCTAATCTTCAAAAACCATGATTTCAAAAATATCGAGTACTCGCAATATTACAACAAACAATAAATGTTTGGTCGTGTTAAAAACAAAATATTATTGATCATGAACCCGTAACAAAGAATTTTAATGGTCTTCATTACATGAATTGGAATTCGGTTGCCTCTTCCTCTCGCACACACATGCTCTCATTCTCTCTAATATTTTTAGGATACTTATATTATCGATCAATTTCAACAAAGCTGAGAAAAGCTCAACAACAACAAAGTCAAAAATGAATTTTATATAAGAGTACAAACATCACACACATGCTTATAGTAAAATTGATTTAATTTGAATTTGCGGTTGATAGTGTTAATTAATAGTTGAATTTATAATTTTAGTTTTAATGATTAAAGTAATAAAAGAAAAGAAAACGAAATAATATTTATTTAAAATAAAATATAAAAAAACTAAGAGTAAACGTTGTTTGACTTAATCGACTTTTAATTGGTTGAATATGTTTTTCGCAGTCGTTTTTTAATGTGATCAATATAAAATCAACTGACTGATTTATATTAATGATATTTTAATGTATTATTGAACATAAATATTATATATTGAAATTTCTTGGCGCTTAACTTGAAGGCATAATTGAGTTTTCATATATTATGCACTGGACTTAATCGGTGCTTAATGAAGTTTTATTGTAAAGTGTCAAAGCATTTAAGAAATCAGTAAACATTTGGTTTTAAGAAAATCTGTGATTAACTTGGTAACTCATGTTGCAATAGGTCTTAACGGTATAGGTACAAAAGAAATATTTCATAATTTTGTGCTCTACATATTTTTATAACATCCCAGTTTATTTCTATTTTCACTCAATAAATATTTTAAATGAATATGTCTGTTGATTATATCAAAGTCTATTTAATTTGTTTTAAATTGCCTTTGAGACCACATATTTCAAATTAATATTCAATAAAAAATAACCAAACGTTTTTAAAAATCGTATAAGTTTCAGAGTGCACTGTTATATGGAAAAAGTTTATTGATGTAAAAAACTTAATTATTAATGTAACGGACTTAACTTCTTTTTGTGTAATCAAGACTTTGTTAGCTATGAAAAGTTGGAATGACGTATTCTCATTCAGCGAATACATCCATATGAACAAAATAACAAAAACTTGTAATTATTTATGTGAAACTAAGATAGATACAAACTTGTATCACATTCAATTAATTCGCATAAGTACTGATGGAAACAGCTGTTTTGATCTGCTGTACAGGTTGGATTATTAGTTGATGCTGAGTTTACCTTGTTGATTTTAAATATTTACCGTATCTTGCTGAATCTTAGCCTATATATGATTCTTAATTGTCTTTAATATAAATTTCACCTAAGATAAAAAGCCAACCATTAATATTTTCAAATAATATGATGATCTGTCCGAAGACACTATGTGAACGTTACAGGCATTAAATGATCCGAATTCGAATGAATGTTTTATTTTCTTCCGACATTGCTTGTTTGAATTTGGGACGATTTGTATCTACATCGCCAATGTAATGCTTGAACGATACTGATACATTTTACATATACTGATACTACTCAGGCGGTAGAGTACGTGTGAAGACTGATGGCTTTCGAAAACTGAATGTTTTTAACTTTACGAAATGCAACAATTATGCTTATTAGCATACTTATTTAGCCAAAAAATTTATATACATATATATATATATATATATATATATATACTATATGGTATATATATATATATATATATATATATATATATATACACTATGTAGTTGTTTTAAATGTTACATAACGAAAACATTATCAGTCGATCGTTCAAACATACCAATTAATTTACATGCCACATCAATATAAACTGCAATCGATTGTACACAAGCATGTACTATTAAATAAATATGT
Source organism: Linnaemya vulpina (assembly GCA_963675445.1). Classification (NCBI taxonomy): domain Eukaryota; kingdom Metazoa; phylum Arthropoda; class Insecta; order Diptera; family Tachinidae; genus Linnaemya; species Linnaemya vulpina. The sequence goes on along the minus strand of OY776276.1, from coordinate 12,074,387 downwards.
ACTTACGCCTCTAAGCTAAGGTGATGAAAACGTTTATTATATTATATTGTCACTAAACCATCAAATCAATTGAAAATTAATACTTAGTAATTCAAATTGAGTCAATACATATTTATGGGACACGTTATTACTTTTAATATTTGTTTATATAAATTGCATGTAATATTTTAAACAAAATTTTGTATTTATTCTGATCAAAATCAATATCTTTATGGAAACTTGGTGTATGTTGTCGGCTATGTTACGTGCATTTCGATATTTAAAAGTAAATACACAAACAAGTGGCGTATATCTGTATTACACAAAAAGTACCCCTCAATATGTAAAAACTGGATACATGATGTACAAAAAAGCGAAGGATAACAATATTCAGTTGAGAATAAGCAGGAAACAAGTTGTGTTTACTATTCAGCACTTCTTATATTCCCTTACTGCATCGCATAATTGATATCTCCATTACGAAAATAACTTCTTGAGATACTCATACGGAATCTAAAATGATAGTTTGTCACGGATAGTATATTTGTATCAGTCCACATTAGGGAAGTAAATCCATCCATTGTCATATAAGTGATTTTTGAGAAAAGTTATTCTCTAACATCGAAAGAACTACCGGGTACGCACGTAAATACATGACTTACAAAGAGGAAGATTTTTCTTCATTATGTCACATTGTGTCACATACCATTTTGCAACTAATCAACAGATAAAACAAGTAGTCAACCACAACAACAGTGATAAAATATATACAATATATTAGCTTCACTAACCCAACTGATAGATACTCGTGCATGTAAAAAATAAAAAAGGCAATAATATCAGACACAGCACCAGGCCAAAAGAAACACACAACGGGACGGCACAGTACCAGACGAGTCACACCACACCACATCTACCATCAAGATGATGATGATGAAAAATTATTTTAACAAAACTATAGATGAATATGTTTATGGGTTTAAGTAGTGAGTGGACTAATGCTGGTCAGTTCATATACGAGTTTACTCGTTAGTGCATTAAAGAAAAGCTCTGAATGAAAATCAGTCATACAAGAGGTGCAAATTTGCCTGCCTCAATGCTTCAGTTTATAGTGTTGCGACATCTGGAAAATACTTCGCAAATAGATTTTGCCAGTATTAAAAATAATTTCAATACATAGTAGTATTAAATAAATAATTTCTTGCGACTTCGATATTATTTTGATATATTATTGAGGAACGGACTTATGGATTTACAAAAATTGCATATAAAAACTTATATGTGCCACATTTCCAATAATCTTATACCCACAAGTAAGTTCTTATATATAAAAAATTGGCCCCAAAAAATTTAATTATGTACGAGCAAATTTTACAAAAGTTTGATTTACTTGAATGTATATCATCTGTGAAGAAATCATTTAAATAAGATATTTTTAATTTTCGTGTAGTTTTCGAACCGAACATGGGGCAAACACTCGACCATTTTAGAAACAATCATTTTAATATAATAATTTTGAAATTTATGTCTATTTGTAGATTTGTGTTGCTGCTGCTGATATTTTTGTTTTTATTCCTGATGTCTTTATTACCATCACTTGCTGTTGCATGTAGCTCGCTCAAATTCGTATATAAATACAATACGGTACGATTTATGTCTCCATATCCCGCCCACAAAATGCCACACTTCTTCACACACCTCGATTATCATTTGAATCTGAATGTGTTTAAATCGAATGAATACGTTTGAATAAGTCCCAATGACATTATACGCTCACTCATCACACGCTGTCATTTTTCATCATTTCTGTGTATTTTTTTATGTGATACGAATTTCAAAGGTGACAAAGGCAAAGATTTTCTATTTATTATAACATATAAAAATACCTTCATACATACTTACATATGAATGTATTGAAGTGAGTATGCATCTGTGTGTGTGTATTGTTGTTTAAATGTTTTATAGTCGTGCTTTCGTGTCTCTATGGAAATGCATTCCATCTTTGTTATAATTTGATTAGATTAGTTTATTAAGTTATTTTTATAAAATGCATATTAATTAAATGCTGATGCATTCAACCATCGATTTGTTTGAAGAAAATCATCCATATTTCCAGCGGACTGTTGGAGATGTTTAAAATAAAATGAGGGTGCATCATTTAAATAATTTTCACTTTTATTTGAACTTTAACGCACTTATTTGTTTCTCCTTATTTAAATTTTTGTTGTTATTGTTATATTTTGGAGTGAAATAAATAAAAGAAATAAAATGACGACCACTCGTCACATGATCACTAAATATATAACAATTTCAATACTTAAACTGTCAAATATCATGGTACTTTTATATAATCTTGAGCTTTTTTATTGCAGCTTTTTTATATATATTTATTGGTCGGTTTTTACGACCAGAGTTAGATCGTAAAAAGCAGTCAATATAAGAGAAGGAAAATTCACGAACTTTACAGAAATGTGGGCTCAATTCATATATTCTTGTTTTTTAAAAATTCTGCAAAATATTTGTACTTCGGAAAATGTTAACTATCCATTTCTATACAGTAAAGAATATACATATTGACTTTAATGTATGTTTGAATTACATTATCATATGAAACGGAACATCATGACAGTGCGATATTCCTCTCATGTAAAATTCAACACGTTTAATATGACGATACTTATTATATATGCAAGTTAACTTGATAGGGGACGCATTAAATACCTCAATCTGCGTTGAAAAAGTGTATATAATAAATAGACGACAAGCTGTAAAGACATTTGGAGTAATAAAGAGGCTTTTTGTCAATATTTTCGACTGAGATATTTCTCAAAGCACATAATCGAATTGAATTAAAGTTTATATATGCGAAGTAGTTGTCAAGTTCTAAAAAGTAATCAGAAATAGAAATTCGAGTGGAGTTTAATTTCTGAAATTGATCAATTCGAACAGCAACTAATAACTCTCTCAAATACTGTTTCAGAAACTTATTCTTAATATGCTTTGATGATCCTCAGAATATGAAACGTTTAACCTGTCTACAATAAATTTATGAATTCTTTTTCCTTGCTTTGTAAGATTTTGAATTGATTAACAATATATACATTGTTTAACAATATATATATATATATATATATATATATATATATATATATATATATGAATATATATATATATATATATATATATATATATATATATATATGAATATATATATATATATATATATATATATATATATATGAATATATATATATATATATATATATATATATATATATATATTATTCAAAATATTCCTAAAGAACCATAAGATATGTATTTTTAACACGTTTTGTTGATTTGGTTATTTATCGCATTACATAATTTCAATAGCAAACTGATAATATATTTTTTTATTTGAATAGCAACGATATTTTGTGGAAAGTCCATATTCCATATGAGACCATTTATTTGACATGAAAAGTGCTTATTAGTTTTCAAGGTAATTTTTATTAACATAATTACTCGTATAATGTAATAAATTACTTAAATTATTTACATGATTTATGTTCTATGAATGACACGGTTCATAAAGCATTTGATATATTTGAGTTAATAATTTTCGATTTCATCAAAGCTGATTCCTACATACAAACCAAATAGTTGGATATGATAAACCGTTTTTCTAGAGTCTAGCAAATAATAACTTTCGTAATAAATATTGTATAAACCATTGATCGGATATTAAACTGTTAGGCAAATAATACATGTTAAACTTATAAGATATAACAGTTTTACTTTTGATTTCATTGAAAACGAAAATATTACAACGAAAAAAGTTTTTTCTTTGCTTCTCTGTAAATCTTATAAATTTTCATCTTACTAGTCAAATACTAACTTGTATGAATTTTAAACAATGCCAGAAAATATCAGTAAATGTTTGTGTGTGAACACAGGATGCTTCTTAAGCTATAAAGCTTGAATGCTACTGATTGGCGCAACAAATTTGATTTGCTTAAGCCACTGTCGTATGTACCAAGTCCATATATTCATGAATAAAAATTATTATTACAAGTTTGCATCTTCAGCGTTTCGAGTTTTCATCTTGGATCAACAACAGCAACATAAGATGCAGTACATAAGTTGCAGTTTAGTCGTATGACATTGCTCGCCACAAATGACAAACGACAGGCTGTCAGAGGATCTAGTTTTATTGTTTTCCACATTTGCAATTATTTTCACAGTCTCTGCTGCATTTGCGTATGTTATGCCTTTGAACATATATTTTTTTTTTAAATTAATTTAATACAAATATCACTCTCTAGTAATATCTAGCGCTACTACGTACTTTAAAACCGATGTCGTAGCAGTACATTTTGCTGTTATTTAGGTGAGTGATCAAGTTTACAACACATAAAATTGAATCAACTGCAGAGTCAGTGGTTCCGGCAACCGCAGAAGCTTGACTGCTGCAGCAGCAGAAACAACACGTGGGCGTTTGGGGAAAAACAATAATAATAAAACTAGAGAGACTTCTCCATGACAAAAAATAAATAGAAGAGTATAAAACAAACAAGTAAAAAGAGTTGCCATTACACTTTATATATTGATGGTATTCAATTCATTGGAGTATGGTGTATGATTAATATCCTCTATTCTGCATATACAACTTTATTTCACGGCAATATTAAAAATAGGACACCCACTTACCCCGTGTGGATACAAATGAACTATAATATGCGAGTACATATATACATGCATTGCCTTGTAACGAACCCATCTCCCATGACATCACAATAAATACCACATAAATGGCAACATGAATTGCCGTTACTGACTCCAATTCTGAGCGGGTATCAATAAATACCTACAACAACATGATCCGTAACAACATGGAGCATAAATACGAGAGAAGATAAACACATATGTATTTCGATATCCCATCCATATACTCACATGTACATATACAAACATACTTAAATAATATTGTATCGTAGACATGTATGTACATACATAGTGTCTTACCGATTACTTAAATTCGGTTATCAGTATTTAATATATGATGTTAGCTTTGCTGAAAGCCGAAGGTTCTTTTAGCAGTGAAATTTCTTGCTGCTGTTCTATACATATATTTTTATCTCTATTGTCACAAACCGCTGTCAAACCCTCAAATTATCTGCATACATTTGGTGTACATACAGTTTACGTGCTATGTACACTACATGGGAAAAATATGCTATATAATTGGAATTAAAATATATACGAGAAATATGTTTTCGAGCAATCTGGAAATATAAATTCGGAGGCAGTATTACCTTTAATAAGATTCAAAATAAATGATATTTTAGTATGTAGAGTTTGATGCGACAATGACGATGGCATTTGGTTCCAAGCTTATTATTGTCAAGCATAAAGTCAACAACAAGGAGTAAATCAACTTTTTCAACTATATATTCAATAACTAAGCATGTATGCATATACACACATATCCTTAAGCTCAACTGCATTAAGTTTCTTTTGCAACAAACATTTGTTTTGAAGTAGTCAAGACGATCAATCATGATCCTAAGGAACAAAAAGCTACTCTAATATATATATATATATATATATATATATATATATATATGTATATATATATGTATATATATACATATATATATATATATATATATATATATATATACATATATATATATATATATATATATATATATATATATATGTATATATATATATATATATATATATATATATATGTATATATATATACATATATATATATATATATATATATATAAATATATATATACATATATATATATATATATATATATATATATATATAAATATACATATATATATATATATATATATATATATATATATATATATGTAACCTTAGGAACTTCAAAGGAGACAATAATTGTTTAGACTTAAGATTTCTAAACAAAAAATACTGACGTCTGTTCTTAAGTTTAGTGGATATTCATTACAGAAATATTTAAAAACCCTGATAGTTTAGCAGCAGTGGAGCGTTCTTTCCTAGAATCTAGATCCATGTTGCAATGTTTTCATATCAGGTGACAATTATTGTGATAGATGATTTATTAGGATTTTTCCAGCTTGGTAATAACAGTTATCGCACCTGTAACTTTCATAAGATGACGTGCTGAATCTATTTCTGAACAAAAAGAGAATAAATGATATCTTGAAATATGTTAATAGCCGAGTATTAAATATGAATTTTATTAAGAGCATTATGACAGGATTTAAAAATCTTTGAGGATTACATGTAGGATCGCCATATGTACCACACTTTTCCATATACGTGTAAACTTACACTGATATCAATAGCAACCGAGGGCAATAGAGAAAACTTGACTTCGGTTTTAGCTCATTACTTTTAATATCACCGAATTTCGGCAGTGGTATTTATGGAATAAATATATGTAAAAGAGCCACATGCTGGGTGTATGAGAGTAGATGGATCTTTTGCGCTGGATATGATTATGGCTTATTGTGCACGCTAAAGGGAGTAGTTTGTTGTATTAAACAACAAAACAGCAGGCGTTTTATGTTCGCCAACATGTGTAAGTGAGCACCTTCTTGCCGTCATCATCATCGTCATTGGCTTTGTGTGTGTATATTCTTAAGATGTTGTTGACTGAATTGCTGGATGTTTGCAATGCTCGCTGTAGTCGCTCTGTTATGATTATTTATCCAAGTACTCAGCCAGTCAACATTTGCACCTTGACCAAGGCGGTCGAGTTTTCCCAAATGCGTTGAAAGAACTTAGAAAACGAAATCATCTACCAAAAGGTGAATAAATAAATAAAAAGACGCGAGTGCTGTGATATTATTTGAAATGAATAGTGTTTTTTATGTCTGTAATAAATCGCTTTAAGGGTTAATGCGGTGAAAATTAAAATACTGTAACAATTAAAAGAGTCTTTATTAATATCTATTCGGATCAAATAAGACCGTCCACCTAGATTTAGATATGTGATTAGCTTCTTCAGCCAAGATAAATAAAATGCATGTTTGGATGTGTGCATTTGATTTGAATGATGGCCTTAACTCATCAGAGTGTCAACGATATAATATTTTTTGTTGGTTTTATTATTATTATTATTATTATTGTTTTTTTTTTTTTTGATGAGGTGCGTCCATGTTTGAGTGCCTGTGCGTGCGTTTGTTAGCTAATGGAATATTATTTTAATTTTTATGGCTTTTTCTCTGACTGCACAAGATTTCACAAATCTCATTTGGCACTTTAAATAGGATCATCATTATTATCGTGTGTATCAACCGTATGAAACAAAGAGTGGGTTGGGAGATTTGTTTGGCTGGATGGATGCTTGGTCGTTCAGTTGGTTGAATGGACATGCTGATAAATAAATAGTCCGATGCCAGGTTGTTCGATCATCAAGTTTGTGGCTTTTTGCTATGTGCATGTAAAAAAAATTCAATAATATCACAATCTCGTTTTTGTATATTTCTGTCTTTAGTAGCGTAAATTACGAAACTGTTATGAAAAATTTCTGTGCTTAAATAAATGTATGAATGTTTGCATAAGATATATATGCTCGTTCTTTACAAAATTGTATGGCAATTAAATGAAAACATAAAAAACATTAATATAATTCAAAACTTGTGAATGCATTTTCAAGAAAAGCTGATGAATAAAAAACATATTATAAGAATACGTACTTTATATATAAGAAACGGATTTCAATCAACTTCTTTTTAACGGTAAAATATTGTTGTTGCTGTTTTATTTTCATTTAATCGTCATTCGCTGTGTTGCATTGTCAGTTCCACTTGCCGGTCGCTTATGTTGCGTGCGTTAAATTTATTTAAAACGTATAAAAAGTGAAAAGCAGCAGTATTATTTGCAAACAAAAAGCAGTCGGATGAGCAATCAAGAAAAAGGACTTACTTTTTAATCAGAGCTAACAAGAAGGCATATCAACTTGTCATGATAACACGTGAGTTTCATACATTTTGTTTTTTTTTTCTTTCATGAAATTTAATGACTTGTTATGTTAATTTAGTTGCAGTTTTTCAAAAATCAAATATTACATGTATATGTTTTAAAAATTATCTGAAAGATATTCAACAGAATTCTAGACACTAGAGATCGTAATAAAAAACATCGAAAAAATCAATGTACAGAATGTAGTAATACAATCGATATAATATATAAGCAAAAGTATGATATCTGGTTTTGTTCAGGATAAGTGGAGAAATTGTAATGTCGAAAATTGCTTGCGACATAATTATGTGTATTCCGCACTTGATTGTGAATTAAGAAGGAGTCATCGCCGCAATAATATATTCCGTGTCTTATCTGTGACATATGGACTTGTACTAGCGAAGAATGGAGTGGCTTTGATATTGCATCTTTAAATTTTTATACAATTTTTCTACAATGTAATTCTATGAGTTATAAAAATTGGAAATTTCGTTAAGGAATTTTTGTAACTGATGTGAAATTGTTGAAAATTTCTCTCGTAGAATTACATATAAAATAATAAAATATGCTAAAGTTTTGTATGATTCGACAGAACGATTTCTTGTGTATCGTCGGCAGCTGATTTAACACTATTTTACTAAACAGCCATGTCTGATTTGGTAAATTATTGGACAATGTTTCACTCAATAAACACTTATATAAACTAAAAGGTTTTCCATAAGTACTTAGTGTATCGGAAAAGATTAGCAAAAAAAAATTTCAATATCATTTTCTAAACTGCAATTTTTATTAGTATACCAGATACTCGGTAGCTCTAGCAATACTGTTTCATACATCATATTATAAAACATAATTTCAAAAACATTAATTGGCTATGAACAAGTATGCCTCTGTGTAGGATCATTAAATATCGTCCAAATATATAATTTTTCCATATGCAGCCCGATATGAGATGTGGGAGCGAAATATTTACCGATATTAAGAAAATTTGGAACCTTCAAAAATGGTCCTATTATAAGAGCAAACAAGAATTTAATATATGGCACCAGTCTGAGAAGAATTAATTCTTTTAAGACTTTTCTATGGTTTGACATTTAAAAATCCTACGATATTTGTTTACACAAATTTATGTAAATAAAAGGAGCGAAACTTTAAACCTAAATATCTTATAAGCAGGCATTAAAAAAGTTAGCAGCAGTTTAAATATCTTATATTGATACGTATAATTAAGTTATAAATTTAAGATACTTAATTTATACAAAAAGGGATTATAAAACAAAACTATATCTGCAGGGTTTCAGTTTTGTGATGTTGGCCGTTGATCTTAACGAAATAATAAATCATTTTATAGTTCATTTGAAGCTATTTTATTCTTCCAATAATTATAAAACCAGCGCCATCATATGAAGTTGAGTGAGTTGTTTGATAAATAAACATTTTCAAATATAGAAATTAAATATACAAAATATATATCAACTTAGCAATGAGAACGTTTGATGTGAGTCGGAAATAATTAAATGTTCAGACTGTTCATTAGCTAGACCCGTTTCATGCTTCTAAATTGTTGCTCGCATATCAAATTTATTGTTTGTTCGAGTTTAAACGTATTTGTTTGTTCATTTGCTTGAAAATATACAGTTTTAAGACAAACAAGTAAATAAATTAATGCTAAACAATATAAAACGAAATGTACATAAAAAATTTTATGTTAATTTCAGGTGGGCGTTGAAATAATTTATATATAATCGCTTGCTTTCTATAATCATACAATTATATTCAAGAAAAATAATTAAAATCTTAGAAAAAACATTTTTTGAAATGAATACACGGAGACCCGTTTTTTCAATCAATCATGGTGAATAGGAAACAACTTTTGAAACAATCTAAATTGTTCTTTGTTTGCTATGAATTACACAACTTCAAAATGTTTGCGGCAACATCAACGATTCCTTCATGTGTTTTCAAAGTTAATTATTGGCATTTTAAACAGCAAAATGCTCATAACTTTGCAACTTAATTCTGACAGGAAACCTATTTTTCCTTCAGGTTTTGTGTACGAAACTTTTACACACCGGAAGTTTATTGTTTTGGTTTGGGTGTCAAAAATGTTTGAACTCCAAGCCAGACAACGTCAATTCCCAGAAAGCGCCATCTATCATATTTAAGCAGAGATTTGACTTTTTTCATTTGAGCTCATGTTTTTGTGTGTGTTGAAATTCTAATCATGATTGACCGCAAAATAAGTTTGAAACTTATTTTTCTTTTGTATAATAAAATGATAGATTAAAAGAAAATCTCCAGAAGAATTTACGAAATTCCCCAAAACCAGTGTTAAAAAATGCTTAGTGAAGTAAGCAGTTTTTCTGTTGTTGTTGTTGTTGCTTTTACAAATGAAATTCATGCGTAGGCGCCAAAATCTTTACAACTTGTATTTGTAGTCAAGTTATTTGATTAACAACAAACACCAACATGTAAAAATCTATGAGTACGTTCAACATTAACACAACTGACACATGTTTCATTGTTGTTTTTATTTGGTATTGGCCTGGCTCTAAGTAGACATGGATTTTATTTAAAAAATAAAATCTCAAACTTCGAATGTTTTACTCTCATTTTATTAAGTGAACACGACAAATGAGAGTAATCTCTGTTGAACACATTCGTAACATTCATTCGGTTGTGTTGAAAACAAACTGATCATATCCGTCTATGAAAATTTTCTTCAATTTTTTTACACTCATTAAAATAAGTTAGTTTTTATGATATCTTAAACATTCGCGGAGCATTCAAGTATTAAGCGTAAGGAAGCATTACCTTATATATTTTAAACTCCATTAACAATTTTAACTCAAAGAAAAGAACAGCATCTTATTGAAGCTGATCAAAGTGAAATAAATCACTGCCTTGAAAAATTAAAATCTAATGGAACACTAAAAATCAACCGTGTCCACATCGTTCTGTAACTATGCATCAACATCTCGTCAAGCCAATATCAAAAATAGGATACTTGCATTCTTCTAAGAGCACTACTACAGGTTGTTGGAAATTGTGAGTCGTTGAAGAAAACGAATAAGGATTCATAATAACGATACTATTTTCATATCTGGTCTACAAAACTTACTGACGTCTTGGTAGATGTCAAATACAATATTAAAACGAGAGATAAACGGCACGATGTGCATAACAAATATTGTTACTACATTTTTCCAACTTTCCAATAGACTTGTTCGCCTTGCAATCTTTTCAAGTGCAACATACACCCTTATCATGTTTGGCGTCTTTCGCCTTCAAATTCGACATATTGTAAAAGATGCATGAAATATTCTAATTGTTCAGTTTGAATGCGGAAAACGCCAAACACGATAAAGAAAATATTTTAAGTCTAGGAAATACCCACAACGACGTATTATTTTCCTCGGGAGTAAAATAAAAGTCGTCCACGAATAACTATTTGCTTTTTGGTTTGGGCGATTAAAACTGGCGCAGATAAAAAAATCTAAATATACCAACAGACACACACACAATAGCTTAAAACTCGTCTTCCTACACACCTTTTCAAATTTAATTTTTTGTTTAGCTAAATAAACCACGCAGCCATATGAGGTAAAAGAAAAAAGTTTGCAAAAAGGAAAACAAAATCTGACTTGGTTGGCAGATACGAGTAGTTGATGCTGGAGCTGGAGCTGGAGTTGTTGATCATGAATGTCTGATCGCGTTTTCTATATCGGCGTCAAAATCCACATCAACAGCAGCTGCAAATGCAACAACAAAAACGCTCACACTTTTCCTACGGTTACAAACAGTTAATAAAAATCAAATTCGAAAGAAATATCTGTGAAGAGTTTTGGTTGTGTGAATATCACCGATAACCAATATTAGGTGGACGACAAGTACTTGAATAAGTTTGTAAAATAAACTTGATGTTTGTTTTTGTAATGTCCAACAGAAAAGCTTCTGTAAAGATGACTGCCTGGGTCTGATAGTTCAAGCATCCAAGTCCGGCAAACGGACAGATTGCTTCAGCAGTCCACTCAATCACTTGAGCTGACAAAGAAAAGAAAACATTTAACGACAGATTTTTTACTGCGCTTGCGCGAAAGATGTGATTGTACTCGTACGTACGACTTGGAATGCTACAGCTGTGAAGGCTATGAATCCACAACTGATTGTGTCCTAAGACAGAAAGTATGCACACGATGTGAACTCGTATGTCTCCGGCTGACTACATTTTGGTCATAACATTTATAGTTGTTTGATATTTTGAGTTTGGGTGTTGCACATTTCAATGCAAACTTAAACTAAAAATGACAAAATATTTAAATTTTGGCTGATTGAGTAGTTTTGTAATTACGACTGTGCATCGACTGTGTGTGAATTTGTGTGAATGGCTGCGGGATACGATCTCAAAGTGCAATGGAAAAATAATTTTCTATTAACAGTGTGGACAATAATATTTGAACCTAGAAAACTTCAGATACTCTCAAAGGAATTAGAAATAGTTAATTTTATATGCCGATCATTAATTATATGCCGATCATTAATTAATTCTTTCTTGATAAAAATATATTAATTAAAAATATTCACGTAACGGGTTTCACATTTTAGTCTCTTTAGAATTGTTCGGAACCAGAATATGTGACAACTCCACACTTCCGTGCAGTTTTCGAAATGCATATATATATATATATATATATATATATATATATATACAAATATATATATATATATATATATATATATATATATATATAAATAAATATATATATATATATATATATATATATATATATTTATATGTGAAACTTTGGCTTTGTCACTCTGTATTATTCAGTTGTTTATTTAGTATAAGAAGAGCGCGCCACAAGAAACACTCACTTATACAAAATACACACAAAACGAAGAGGAGCATATTTCAATCATCACATATTTTTCCAGCAGATCCTCATAATATTTACATACGTTTATATTAATGTACAATTAACTACAAATCAACCAGAATCATTCGATTCAATTGGTGTTTAAAGTTGTTGAATAAAAAATATTTTAAATGGTCAATTCAAGTGACCATAAATTATTTATAATCTCATCGAATTCCTTACGATACTATACATTTATTTGTATGAGGCACAAAATTAGAGACAGAACGTCGAAAGACTCAATTGCTTTTTCAATTAATTTACATTGATGTAATAAGAAAAAATTTCAATAATATGGGGATAAGAGCAATGCCGAAACTTACGTCAAAGGTATCGATTGTTAAAAAATGTATAACATGTTGCTGTAATTGAATAATTTTTGTTACATTTTCTGGAAATCGAAACCGTTATTTGTATTACTACTATGAAATATCATCCGTTATATTGGTAATAATATCGCTCGAAATATCACATAAGTGCCGCAAGTCTAGGACCGTTAACATTTAATTTAAAATATTCTTAATTCCTGTTGCCAATTGTACTTTTAATTTTTGTTTATTTGCTGGTGTGATTAAGTGTAAATTTTTTATCTCTCATCTTGTTCTCTGCTGGTTTATTGGCGGTCATCTATCCAACATTTTATTCTAATTGCCGTCATTATCTGATTGGCCACAACTGCAATGATTGGCTTGTTGTAGTCAATACATAATTTTATGACGAAATATGATATGACATTTTTCTATATAAAAAATTTAATTTTTATTTCGTAAACCAGTGATTTTTGTGCAATATGTTGGCAGCCCGGTCTCAAATATTTGTCTATAACTCAGTTGTGTGAATTTTCCAAGTCTAAAATATATTTAAGTTGATGTTATTAGACAAATGCTTAAGCATGAATACATGCGCATTACACGTATTATTGTACCATCAATAAAGTTTTTTATTTAAGTTTCATTGCAGTGAGTCAGTCAAGCTGTTGTTACTGCGACAAAACCCTTTGAGTTGTTATTGTAATCAAATCGTGGGTGGCTGTTTGGTGCCATGTTTCTATTTCTGTTTCAGTTTCCTTGTCTTGTGTGTTTTAGTTTCACAAAAATAAATTAGTTTGTCGGCAGCAATTAGTAGCTTTTAGTTTAGTGAATAGATTGTTTAGATTTAGTTTTATGATCTTTCTAAACTGACTTGAATGATCAAAGTAAAGAGGAAATGAAAGCTCACGAAATGCTTTGTCTTCAGATTTCGACGGATGTTGCAGGGTTGACACACGCTTTACAAAATCCAAAACTCAGTTCGATGACAAAAACTGTTTGTATTGGAAGCTTAAATGAAGTGAAATATTTGAATAACTGAATAACTGATAAGTTATTTTAATAATTAAATATGACATTTAAAGTTCAGATATTTGTTTTAAATTTAAATTCACTTTTAAATTTTTAGTCATTATTAGTTTCTTAGCAAATGTATCAAAAAACCCATGCATATTTTTTATAATTCTACTTCCAAAGATTGGGGACAGTATAGGCTTTAAGATTATTAGGAACATTTTATTCAATAAGCATAACCTCAATAGCTCTATTCAAAGCAAGACAAAGCAGATTTTAATTTCCATAGTATTAAATTATTATTTACTATTGTCTCTTCAACGAGTCTGAAACTATATCTTTTTGTAAGCTTCTATTTTTAATAACGAGATAGAAAAATAAAACAAGCACACTGAGGCATGGCTTATATAAACATGTAAATATCTGCAGGCATTCATGGTGCAAGCAAAAATATATGATTCACGGTGTCCTCTCTAATAGAGCCATCCTAATTAATTTCCTGTCGATGAATTAATTATTGTGATAGATAAAGAGATTAAAATCTTTTAACAACAATTATTGAAATTTCAAACGTTATTTGTTGTAGTTGTTTGTCAATATAAACACCAAAGACAACTAGAAAATAATATATGTATGAAGTTAAGGCTTATGCAAGAGAGAGATTTGTTGGAAGAATAAACAAGGTTCTTAGAATTGGAGGTAACAGCAATCGCTTGATATCATATGAGAGTAAAATACAGCTGAAATTTGGCGGATCAACATAAAACCCTTTTTAAATATTAATTTGAAAATTTAAATCTATGCCGTGCAATGAAATGACATTGAAAGTAGGAGATAAGAAGGTGTCAGCTGAGACATTTTTTCCATAATGATCTAGGAAAGAAGATTAAATTCAGGTATGTTCAGAGGAAATAAACAAATTCGACACTTTTGTAAAATATCTGAGGCGTAGAAGCGGCAATGGAATGTCAGTTGTTGTTTCCTTAAGCTAAACTTGAAGTTTAGTTTATCGTTTGATGGTGTTTCGTTGTTGCTCTTTTATTTAAGACTGAGTGACCCAATATGGCAAAGAGATGCTGACGTGATCTACAACAATAAGTCGCTTATGAAATAACCAAGGCCTGGCTTATGACTCTCTTTAGATGGCAATACCATAATAACGTTAAAGCCATGACTATAACACAAGTAATAAAAATGATGTTCAAATTGATGATGTGTGTCATCTACTGTTTGATTGTTGTCATTGCTGTTGCTGTTGTACAAGTAGTTGACTGGATTTTTATGGAGTGTTTGTTTCAAACTAATTTTGGCATAAACGGGTACCACATTTCAATTAGAGATATAAAGTGCTCAAGTAATTCAGTTGAATCTGCCACTATTGAAGTTTTGCATGAGTTCATATAACGTTAAATTTTAAATTATATCTCGTCACAGTTCGCAAATACAGTGCGATTCGAAAAATGAAATGAAGTGCCAGTTCAAAATAGTTTTCCATTTAGTAAAAGTGAATGCACGGTAGGGATATACTATCCTTCTCCCATCTCCAATTTTTATGAATACTATTTCATATATTAATGCCTGTTTGTAATGGCAATATATCCAATATATAACCAATATATAACGAAAGGAATGTATTTGAAGAAGTCGCCCCATGATTCAAAATGACAGTAAGAAATGACTTCATATATTGCAAAACATTATGAAACAAAATTTATAATAATTTTTAGATTTAGGGATCTTGAAGGCTTCAATGAAATGCCTTTTCAACCTGCTGTTCATAGATTGTCAGACACTAATACTTATATGTAAAATGTGTAATCATAAGTGGTATTATTGATAAGTGGTATTGTACCTACTGATATTTGAAAAAATTTTTCTTTATGCAATTGATGTTGTAAAACTGATAATTGACAAATGCAGCGATAAAATATTTCATATGTGTTATAATAAATATTGATTTTTCCGAAAACTCAACTACAAGATTCCATAAAATTTATCAAAAAATAGCATGTGTTATTTGAAACAACAAAAATAAAATCCTTATTTGCTCTTTACAGTTTTGGACAAGATTGTGTAGCTGATATTTGTGCTTTTGGAAAAAAAAGAAAGAAATCGTACAAAAATATATTTACTGTTGGCACACAAATAACACAAAAAAATAAATAAAATACGCGGTTTCCAAAATCGTTGTTGATTTTTCAACAACGTCAAACAAGCGGGAAACGATATTGAGTAGACACTGGGAAAACAATAACCAACAACAGATATACAACAGAACATAAATAAATAACTGCAAAATCATAATGAATTGGTTGAGTTTAAGTGTATTGACGGGCCTGCTATACCTGGCCCAAGTGGCGTCACTGTCTTTAGATCCAGGTAAGTGAGCGAGCGCACAGCAAGACATCATTTAATACATATTTGATGATTTTTATTGACTTATTATAAGTGTGAGCTAAGCACAAGTGTGTTAGTGTGAGTATGAGTATGAATAAGAGTATGCGTTTGCGTTTGCGTTTGCGTGAAATTGTTACTTAATAATAAACAATTGATTACACGTAAGATAAAAAGGGTATTTAAATATTTATTTCCTTTAAACTAAAAAAATGAACAAAAATCCAGCTAAAACTAAAATATTTTTTCTTCTTCCCAACACTCCTTTCATTCCACAGTGGCTTCTTCAGAATTGGAACAACACATTAAAAAGGGTGATTGTGTTATATCGATGCGTCATATAAGGTGAGTGAGTGAGCGGATAAGTTGTGGCCTGTGCATTTTGTTAACTTTTGGTGTTAAAATTAAATCACACATGATTTAAGATAAATTCAACATTTCAAGAGATAAAGTCTTCAAGTAGCCGTTTTGTTTTGTTTCGTCGAAAATGACATAAATGCGGAGCGACCAATGACAAGATATTATTTTATATTTAATGGTTCAGTAAAAACAACTTAGTGTCTTTATATGAAAGGGCTTCACAGGTTTCGAGTTTTCGCCATTGAAAATAAGTGTAAATTAGAAACTGAGCACACGCACGTTTTATGAAACAGAAGATTAAATTATAAATAAACAAGTTAATGGATATAATAGATTCAGAGCAAGATAATGTCTACTGGAAATTAAACGATATCAAGTAAATTTTTTAATAAGCAATATCATTAACAAAATTTATTTTGAATGAAACAAAAAGGCTATTTATGACACATTCACATATTTTTCATTAACTGTTGAAAATAATTATACACCAATTTAAAAATAACTTTGTTGAGTAGAATTTGAATACGAACTTAGTAAGTTAACAAGCTTTCGTGATATTTTTTTTTAAATCAACGGCACAAAAGTCTTGAAGAAAAATATATACGTTTGATTAGTTTCTCTATAACGAGCGTGATGTAAAAAAGTCAATTTAATAACATAAGAGTTTAAAATATGCCAAAAATGTATTTAATTCGTTAGCAATTCAAAACATGTTTTATTTCTTTTAATTTATTACCGACAATGAAATATATTCTCAATTAAATTTGAATTAAAATTTCATTTGCATACGCAAACGATAAAATCTTTCACTTACCTTAAATCTCGTTTTTTTCTAGACCCAGACGCAAGTTACACATTTCAATAGAAGCTTTATTTATGATTGACTTTCCTACTCTTAAACATAAAATGTCCTTCTTTTTGGATCGCAAGCAACAGCGGGTAACACTGGACATAAGTACTGGGGGAGACGTAGAATCGTTACACTTCGATATACCACACACAAACGAGACCAGTACCATACGGTCGTTGGCTTTACATTTTCACAAAAATCTTATATCGTTATTGGTGGACTGCAAGGAAACTTCTTCCCATGAGGTGGATATGAATCTGACAAAGTTGTATACTCAAATGGACGACCCAGTTGTGAAATTGGTAAGTTTATCATTTTAACCACTTTCCAAAATACAAATGAGAACACCCGAAAACCCTAATACGAACGAGTTAATTCAAATAACTACTAAATTTAAAACAATAAAAATCCAACAATAACGTTTTATTTGGGTGAAATGACCAAAAAGTACAGCAAATATTTGCATGAAAAGCATAATCAAGTGGTGACATGGTTAACATTAGCTGAGTATTGATACAGTTCTCGAATTTTGTTTCCTAATAAAATTTTTATTTATAACAACTGCAATTGCTCATGTATACTTATGAAGGAAGTGTAGTGGCTTTCGAAAGCAAATGTTCCGATCTCTTGTGTAAGTTGAATAATCAAATTGAGATTGATTTTCTCTTGTTCCTTGGAATACTTATTATGTCCTACTGAGCACAACACGTTACGAATCGCACACTGTCAAATGTTAATTGTATGTAGTGTAGCAAAAAGTGATCGAAATAAATACATGAATTGAAACTAACTAACGCAACCACGAATTTTTTAGTTCCGTGAACGCAAATATCCTTTACATTTCGATGGCAATGTGGAGAGCGCTTTGCAAAGGGCGAATTGTCAGAAAGGACTTAATCGCCGGGGCAATAGACGTATGTTGAAGAACAAAATTTCAGAAAGAGGTGAGCTCTCTAGTTTCATAAGTTATTATATATACATATTGCTTATCTTACAAATTTCGTTTATAAGAGTTAACTGTGCTTCTTTAAATATTTCTTTTTGCTTTTATAAATATTTTTAAAGAGAAAAACAAGAAACGTGATGTGCGCAATTGGTTTAATAATGAACCTGGCTCGAGCGATGAACAATACCAACAACAAATACCTCTCGATGTAGATCGCAGGGGTGACATACCGATAATGAGTGGTGATTGTGAAGGTAAGATAATGCAGAGCAGCTCTTCCGAATCAGAGTGACATATATATATATATATATATATATATATATATATATATATATAATATATATATATATATATATATATATATATATAATATATATATATATATATATATATATATATATATATATTTTATGAAGAACATCTTAACGATAGTCATATATGCAATTGGGTGTCTTTGTTGTCTGCCTATCACTCAAGCAGTTACAATAGTTTAATGCCTCTATGCAATTAAATGAAAATGAATCAGTGCTTGAACCCACATAAACACTGTCAGTTCGTAGCTGCAATGAATTCATTTACTAATTTTGACCGTAAAGCCACCTTAAAGTGGTTTGTTGTGCTGTTCCAGTATTCGCTCACGATATATCACGATATCTTAATTCATATATACAAATTTGTTTTCTTATACAAACCCATGTTGCTCATTTAATTTGTTAGCACATGAGATGAAGGGAGTTAAATAACTGCGCGCTGATATGGATATTCCTTACCAATAAACAATAAATAATGTTAATAAAATGTCTAATGTTTTTGCTGGGCAATAGTTGTTTTGGAAAAGTAACAAAATTATTCCTATGAGGTATAGAACATATACCTGCCGCATGCGATTTCAAGTGGCAGTTTGAATACAACAAATGTGATATAGAATTAACGTAATTATGTGTTTACATGACCTTAATCTAGTCAAATTATTGTGTTATACCTTTGTAGATACTAAAGCAATATGATGTAGGTATTCTAAAAATTATAAGTGTACAAGTACGCACTGTGTTCTGGGATAGTCTTACTGTGGCCTCCTACCATAGTATTTGTTGCCAGGGGAAAAAAATGTCCATTCGATACTATAACCTTTATTTCGACAAAAGCGTTGCCGATAAGAGACTTTATAAGTAAAAACAGTAAACCAGGTTTGAGTGGATGCAATCGTAATATAATAATATTTGCTGAATCCAAAAAGAATATAAGAGTTCCAGTTGAAACCGAAGTGAGTTAGTTTATAAATACATGTAGAACAGAAATGATATTGCAGCCAACATGTGTTCAATTTTTATTATAAGTTGTTAAAACGATTTAAACAATACGCAAACAACACAACAAACACAGCCAGCCCACACTCTAAATGGGTTGTATGTCGTATGAGTAATTTCTGTTCTTTTCATTATTTTACACTGCCTTTGCACATGCACACATGCTGAACTTTTTCTCGTGTGTCACTGTGGTGGAATAAATAACCGAGTTAATAAGTGAATGAATGAATAGGTACGAACATTAAACATTCAAAGTCATTACATTGAACGTTTTATTTAGATAGTTGACTTGTAAAAAGCCTTTTCTGTTCTGTATAACACAACTTTACAATAGCGCTGATTTAGAGTAAGCTGGTAGCTAATATTTATATCTATGAAAATATTCTTGCTTACCTTGTTTTCGTTTCTGATTATTTGATTTGTTTTTTCTTATATTTCCTTGTAGACGCCCTCGCAAAATCACTGAGCGATTTAATGGCCTTAGTGAAATTATTACGTGAAGACATCGCCCACCAACGTCAAGAGATTGCTTATTTGCGCAGACTCCTAGAAAACTGTGCAGGTTGCAAGGAGCCCAAACGTGACAACAACATAGAACCAACATGTCGCACGTCAAATCCTTGCTATCCTGGTAAGTTAGAAATTGAGAGTGTTGCGACATTAAATACATATTTATGAAATAATAAATACATATAGATCTAATATTCTTATATATTTAAATGAAATTGACACTTAAACTAGTTTGAGTTGATAAATGTTGCATGTGGCAGGGCAATAATTATAACCAACTGGATTGTTGTCGGCATTACAAACGCTTCAAACTATTTATTATATCTTTTATTTCACTGCATGTAATAAATTTATTAAAATTTATTTAATTTTTTATTCAAACATTTAATAAGCGTTTGTTTTTCGTTTCCATAAATGTTCCATTTCAAAACAAGACCCATTTATTTAAATGCGATGTGGGAGTTTTCATTCCACTACCAACAACCGCCACTTTATGTCTTTGCCTGTTGAATCAATTTCCAACAAAATGTTGTTGTTTTTATTTTACTACAAAAATTATAAATTTTTCTATATTTCAGTTTTAATATATGAGAATTATTGGAAGCTGAAATTGATTGCGGCGCATGAAGAACGAAAATATTTTAAATATTTATGTAAAAGTTTGAGAGTATTTTGAAATTCGTTTTTCGGTGTATGTTTTCTTGACGTTGGCATAATTTTGATTTATATACAAGTTTTGGTTGTATTTTTAAACTGTTTATTTAAGATAAAACGTCGGTGATTTATGGCAGCTGGATATGAGTTTATAGCTCAACGGAAATAGGTTTGAAAACTGAAGTGTTTAATTAAAAAATAGCTACAGATTTAGGGCTCTATTGGCTCACGCAGACAATCTAGAGATCGTTCGATATCAATATGTCGCGCAATTTTACGATTTTGAATAAAAACCTTCCAAATCTTATAATCTCTGAACTTTAGCCTTATAAACAGTTTGAATCCAAGAAATCTCTAATTCATGAACTCTATTAACATTTATTTACGCATCTTTAATTAAGAAATTAATTAATCATCTTATCATATGCAAAATAAATAAAAATTAATTCAATGAGCTTAAAATTTAGATGACTTAATTACTGAACTATAAAAATATCTTATTATATTAACTGTACTAAATCTGCAGATCAGGGAATTAGTAAGATCAAGCGACTGAATCATATTCATCGTGAGCAAGGAATTATTTGGATTTTTTTCTACTTGTTATGAATTTTAATTTCGTCGACAACTTAAGGCTAAGACTTAACTAAAGATTTTCAAAACTAACTGCCTAAACTCTTGGATTTATCCCCACGATGGCGTTTGCTATAGACTTTGTCCAGTATTTCCAGGATTTATTTTTGTTTTTCACCCAAAAACATCTGCAATCAAAAATAGTTACATGCTGAAATTACTCTTTCGAGCCTTTAGTGAGTTTTAATCTATATAATATTTGGCCAAGTCAAGGGCATTTGAATGTTATGCATATGAAACTAGATTTGCATTCACATTCCCACAACAGGAAGAGTGTTCATATGAAATGTGTTGTAGAACTAATTAACTTCATTAAAAGGTTTGCTGTTCCGCTGCAGTGCCAGGCTACTCAATAGTCCATAGATTTCAAAGTATTAATAGTTTTGTTTAAAGTAGAATTTTTATGTTGATCATTCCATAACCATATTTATGTAAAACTGTTTCATATGCCAACGTAACGATAATAATCTTGTTTATTTGACTTGTTTGTTTCCTTTTTACAATATTTTAAGGTGTCGAATGCTATGACTCCGCTGCGGGACCAAGGTGTGGCCGTTGTCCCGTGGGCATGATTGGTGATGGTAAAATTTGCAAACCAGGCGTTTCTTGCAGCGATCGTCCCTGTTATATGTAAGTAAATAAAATTAAGTTATTCTTGGCTTTGTAACGTATATGCGGCTTAAGCGTGTTTAAAAGATTTTTTGTTTTGCTTTTAATTAAACGACAAAGTAAACTGGCATAGAAAGTCGAACTTCCCTAAAACGATTATTGATCGTCAAAATCTTACGTTATAAAGAAATTATGTGTGTGTATTTAAAAATACGATTCTTATTTGAATTAATGCTGCGTGTTTTCTATGATTCATATACTCGTATGAGGCAAACGATATTCAATGATATTGTTTATATTTCTTTTGTCAAATCTAAACGAAATCAAGCATTAAACACTTAAACGTCGCCCAGGATGGTAAAAGCTAAAGAAGAATAGAGAAAAAATATATAAAAATGTTCGTTGAAACATTTGATGGTTTCGTAAACTATTTATTATTTACTTTAATGTTTTAAATGGCTCATAAATTCTTCAAAAAGTCGAAATATTAACAAAAGCCGACGGCCATTAAATAATCCAATTTAAAAACGCACAACAGTGTGCCTTTTAGAACTCAAGCAGATATCAAAGGATCAACAGGTGATCTAAATATATTTCAACTCTTCTGACAGTCAACACACATTTTCTTCGAAACATTTTGTTCAATAAGAATGACAACATCAAATAAAACACATACAGAACGAATGTTGTTGTGATTGTGTTCATTCATTTGAATGGATTTTTAATAGCAAATCATGTTCTTGTTGTAGGTTTTTGTTTTTCTTCTCGGCCCATAAATAACTTCAAGGCAATACAATACAGATATTTTGGCTTTTTGTTTTGTGAGTTAATAAAATCAAATAAAATGGATTTTAAGACGCCTCGCTCTACCTACAACAGGCGACGGAGGAATATTAAATCAATTTTTCTTTTGTAAATTGATAAGAATGAAATTCATTTAAGAAAAAGCAATAATACAAAATAGAATATTTTAATATAAATTATCTCAGCGATATTATTTATGACAAGTAAATATTTTTAACTATTCGTAGTTAAAGTTTATGAGTTTCAAAGGGGCTAGAGAATATATTTCGACGTATTAAAACTTGAACAGATTGTGATTCTATTAATAATAAAAAGTGTCTCAAATATTCTTCACTTAAAACTACTTTTTATTGTTACTAAGAAATTGTACGAAAACTTATTTTCGTACAGCAGATTTTTCAATTAATTGTTTCTCCATACGACCTCCAGATTATTTATGAAGTGTTTATTGTCAAAGAGAACCGATCAGCCTTCGCTGTTATATATTATCATTTACAATATATGGGTTAATAAATTCTTTGGGATAATTAAATGTATTAAAAATAAAATAAGGCACACAGTAAAAGGCTATCATATGAGGCGAATTAAAATTTTACTCCATCGTCAATGATTATATAGAAAAATTCCGCAAACAAGTTTCTATATATGCTGTTGTAATAAGAAGTCCTTGCTAATTACGTCTACAAAAATGTATCCATTAATTTTATTTTCATAATTAAATAAATTTGACGTCACACTCTACAATTTTCTTGTCTGAAGCTACAACTGACTTAGTAGAATTTTTGGATAATAATAAATATTTGAAATGGGATAGAGCATGCTATAGGCCCACATTTCACTGAAATAAGTTCCGATATGAAATAATTAAAAATTAATTCTGTTGCTCCTACAATCATGTTTACATACCACAAAACAATACTTAAATTTAAATATTGTAATCATGAGAAGATCATGTTATAAATTTAGTTTTGTTTAAATAATAACAACCAAATAATATTTTCACAGCTTTTGTTACAACCATAAATGTATAATTATTTGCTTACGTTATTACCAATCGGAAGTTGAGTTTCTTATATTAAAATGATTTTAAGGGTTCTAGGTGTAGACACTTCGAATATTACTTATCAAAGAATTTTTCCACTTAAAGATTTGTAGTGTTTCCTTAATGCGTTTTTTATTAAAATTAAATGAAATTTATTTTAAGGCATCTCTTTGATTATGAATGTTGTTTATTGGCTGCAGGTTCTTAAAAGCGATAATGAAAAATGACATTAACGAGATGTTGTTGATACAAAGATGCAAGCACAGTTGTCACACACTCCTCACGCATGTCCGTTGTGGTGACAACAAACAAAAAAAAAAAAAACAAAAAAAAAAGAACAGACAAACTTAACATTTCACATTTTATGCAAATCAATTCAATTCTAAAGAGTTAAACGAACAAACAACAAGCAATGATCGAGCCAAATAAAGTGGAAACAAGGCGCACCTTGTAGCATTTGTGGGAAACAAACACACAAACACGCGCACACACTAATACGCTGGGAGATCTTTCAATTTCTTTAAGAGAGCATCTTCCATACACCTACAATGTTCTACTACTACATTAGTGTTACTAGACTCGGTTAAATACTAAGAAAGAAGTGCGTATTCTTTTGTATACTGATTGACCAACAAGAGGCATGATATTCATTCGTAACCCGTATCAATTTCATCCATTCATTTGTATCACCACCGTCCATTTCGTTTTGCTTTATTATTATTAATATCGTTGTGCGTTAGTTTTATTTGAATTTTCTTTCGAAGTCATTAACATTGTATACCATAGACTGGAACAACATAAGGTTGGCTTTAGTAGTTTATTGTTCTGTTTTAATATTATAGTCTTTTTTTTTCAAGAAGAATGCACTTGTTGTTTGGCTTTACACGAGATTGAGTTTCATGTTACATATAGGAATTTCTTATGACCCATCATCTTTCGGCATTTATTTTCAATATATATATTGCGTATATTTATTTGTGTTGCATTGTACAATGACCAAAAATAATTAATTTTATAAATCCTTATTGCAAACCGGCTCGCCTGCTAAGTTATTATCATTATATTAATTTTATTTTTAATAATTTTCTTGCATATTTATTTTGGCTGGTTGGCTGGTGAGTGTATTTGAGTGTGACAAATTGTAAAATTGTACTGAAAACAAATGAAAGCTGTAAGGAAGGGAATTGTGAAAGACTGTAAAAAAATGTTTATAAGAGTGGGTGTCGCCACAGTATCTGGATATATACTGGTGGGTAGTTAGTACCGTTTTTATATGCAAAAATCAAATAAATTTTCTTCTCACAATTCTTGTGAATGAAATTAAATGTACGCTGGTATGTGTGAAATTATAATTTGCAAATTTCACATAAACACATAAACATAAATGAATGTATGTCTACGTACATGTGAAATTTCGTGTTATATTATTTTGACCAGATGTCAAAGAGATCCAAGAAGTTAATAAATATGCAGAATATTTTTATCAGCGATTTCATATCACCAATCCGTCTGTGAACGCGAGCATCACAGATATATTTTGCAATTTAACTAAACTTTATATTGAATATTCGTAAAAAATCCACGTTATTTAAAATACTACGCGTATATAGTATATATGTCTTCTTTGACGTCTTTGAAGGATTTTGTGTAGGCCAATTTTATAAAGTAATTTTAAAACAATTTAATTAAAATTGTTTCTAATTTACTATTATGTTTTATATAATTTATAACGCAATTATTTGCGTTGTGTAGTTGCTTCGTGTTTTATGACAGCAAACAACCGTATCTTAAATAGACGTTCAGAAGTAAAAATCACTTAAATCACTTAAAGACGAGGAAGCTTTTTACGCACTTGCATTAATGTTGAATGCAGCCTTAAGAGGTTTTCCTTTGGTGTCGTTTGTAGTTGCTGTTGCTTTTGTATAACCATTCAGATTATTGACTAACAATGAAGACGAAAACAACAACACATTATTTCAACTTCGAAAATAGTGTGAAATGTTGTTAGCAACTATAGAGAGATGAACACATACATCCATACATACTTAGATATATATATTCGCATATATAAACACTTACAATGACGTTACGTGCATATTTTGCAGTCCTAACCGATTAACGAAATTAGTTATTCTTCGTGGCAGATGAACAAGTAGCTCGCTGAGTCTGAAAGTTCTGATTTAGTTTCGTCTATAAATGATTTGATTGGCAGCCTTGGTAGTTTAGTCGGTAGATATTGCGCTGCCAAATTTTTTTGATGAGGTTTCAGTTCCGATGCTATGATTCTGGTCCGCTTCACTTGTTGCCTTAAGTTACAGTACAGTACGGACCTTCCACTGACAACCGTTCTTATTTCTATTAACTTGTAAAACCAAAAATAGGTTTTTTTTGGGAGCAACTTCTTTGTCCTCAAATCTTAAGCTGGTGTCAGTGTTAGTTTTTATAATATTTCTGCTGCATGAGTAGTTTCTTTCGTTGTGGTCTTGGGAAAATGCCATTAAATGTTTACTTTGGTGGGCTGCATGAGTAAAAATATTTAATTTGCATATAACGAGTATCCAACAGCAAAAGAAACAAAGACCTTTCAAAGAAGGGAAAATGTTTAGAGTTTTAAATGAAATCAAGCTTGCAAAAGATAAATATTATTCTGTTGTTTTGTTATTTGTGGTTAAAAGGCGATAAGCATTTGCATTCATATTCTTAAAAGAATTCTTTTTAATATTTTGCAGTAGAGAAATCACTTATTTACTCCTTGTTTTATTATCCTTATGGTCATATATCATAATTCCAATTTGCCATTTGGGTTGGGCCTTGCACTTCTTTTTGTCTGCTGTATTTTGCTGCAGATGAGCAACATTCATTTAATTGACGTGAGAAGTGTGCGATCATACACGAGAGAATAAAACAATTTCGGAAGAGTAAGTTTCAGTTCACAGAAATTAATTTTTGAAATCTTTTGTCATATTTTTAATTGCCAACATTTAGTTTTGTTGATATGGCAGTCACAGTTCAAAAAAGTTTTGAGATTCTTAACTCCATAACGGATCCGTGAAAGAATTATGATATAAGCAAATTTCATATAAAATTTTCATACACTTTTTAAATTAGTCCTTATTTTCGGAGTTGTGGTTTAAGCTTCCTTAATTTATATATTCGTGCTAATTGTTTTTTCTCAAAATATTATTAAAAAATTCAATTGAGGCGTTTTAGTCAGTTCCTATGCGCATTTCACTGGTATTAAATAAAATATATAATATATTTTACAAATTCGTCATGCGCAGAAAGAAATATTCCAATATAATTTTAAACTTGTGTTGTTGGACATTAGAAAAGAATTCCGCAAAGTACTGCATTTAATTCAATCACATCTCGTGTCAAAATGACTACTTTTCGTAATTGGAGATATATAAATACATATATATATATATATATATATATATATATATATATATATATATATAAATATATATATATATATATATATATATATATATATATATTTATATATATATATATATATATATATATATAGTTTATTATGAAATACGGAAAAATTTTTATAACAGATGTTGACGACTTTTGTAGTCAAATATCGGAAAAATTCCAACACACTATTAATATGATCGCAAACTCTCCACTCTCCATAGTTACACTATGTTGACAGTTTGAGATCATATTAATATTATGTTGGATAGCAATACATTCTAATATCTCAAAGGTATATTATTCAGATAATGATCTTCAGATAACTTTTTGTAGTAATATATAATTGGGAAACATTTCTTGGTTTTCTATAGAAAAAACATGGGTAAAACATCATTAATTGATAAAACTAACCTGCTTAAGAACTCAAAAAACTTTTATATTTCGGCAGAAAAAACAAAACTGGTAGCATTGGGGCATGCCGTTGTATAACACCCTTAAAGCAGCTTACACAACACCAACGCCAACGTCTATACAATATTATCTTGTTATCTTAAACTTCAACGATCAAAATTTCTGATATTTAAAATATATTAGAGAAAAGAAGTTAGTGGTCACTCACGAAAGCGTGGCTTAACATAAGCAAAACAAAAATATTAGTGTCTGCATAGTCGTGAGTACAAAGTTACTCACCATCTCAACTCTGTCAGAAACTACAAAATAAAATAAAAAACTTAAATCGTTTGGTGTAGCCAAAAGGCTTTAAGATGTTCCAAAGTTGGTTGACTACCCACACATTAACGTATCTGCATTGAGACGTATGCAAACTTGCATACACAAACACTTTTAGAGGCAATTGGTTGCATGAGAAGATTGTTTATTTTTAATTTTGAGTGCGTTCTCGCTAAATAATGTGTGAACTAAAATATAAAATGCGTACAATAAAACGTAGTAAGTTCGGAGAGAAAAGTAAGTAAAACTCACTTTGGAAAACGATTGTTATGAAAGGAGTACACTTGTGAAAATAGTTTACAAAATCGCCAAGTTGTTGTCAAAAAAGTAACGTCATTTGTCATGTGGTTCAATATGCTTAATTCAATGAAACGAATTATTTCCAACTTTGTATGTATGAACTCTATAATACTAATACTTGCAGGTACTACAACATACTTTATGTAATATTTTTATATATAGTTTTATATATATAGTATCAGTTTTAGTTTTAGTTTCAAAACAATCCTCGTGAATTGAAATTCTGCTCACCTTCTAAAATATCTGTGAAATTCATGATCGAATATTGATATCTTTTTTATCTTAATCGAGCGATATCGAACTATGAAATGTATTGATAACGTATAAGTTCAGCTCCCTTAAGTCTTATGTGGAATTGAACATGCTTCACTGTTCCAAAAAGGCAGAACAACAAACAAACAAATTGAAATAAGTTGTCAAGTTTCTAAAGAATTTCTTTCGGTGTAAATAAGATAGAGAGTATTTAGACTTTTTTCTTTAACAGGGATGTCAATGTTTCTTGTTGGTTGTATTATATTTTCATCCTTTAAAACAATGTTTTGTTATATCTAGCGAGGAGGCACCGTTTATTATTGTAGCCGCATCCATAACGCCCAAGGCCTATTTGCGTTTAAAAGCACACGCGCAAAAGCCTTAGAAAACACAAGTATTAATTTAAATTCAAGCAGTCGAAAAGCCATCGCCTGTCTGTCTCACAGCAACAATTATTTTTGATGGCATAGACCCGCTTTAAGTAAAGTGAAAAAAGCAAAGAAAAAAATTAACAATGAGAGAGTGAGTGCATACCCATACACTTGTAAATATGTATGTATGTATGAACAAGTATTTATATGATCAAAAGTTTACTGGTAAAAGAAATTGCGTAGGCGAACTCGTTCATGACAGTTGTCTTAGATGGCTGGTTGCAACACTTAGATTTGGTTTGTTCAACTTGGTAGATGTGCATCATCGCAAGTTTGTATATTGTCTTAACAAATGTTTTTAACGCAAAGCCAAGTCATTTTTATTCTCATACTCATATGTTGAAATGGTCCATCAGGCACGAAAAAATCGGAAAAATTAACAAAAGTAAGAACCCTGTTAATAACATCATCTACATACATGCACACATCCATACAAATACTTATTTCTATCTACTCTGTAGGATAATATGTAAAAATATTTGATCAAACAAAAATTGATTATTCAACTAAGAGCGAGTTTTTTGTGACTTTTTTATTTTCGGACCATCAATTTTAGTTTCTTTTTGTGTTTTCGTCTTAGAGTGTGGGAAAGTTGTGTTAATATTTTCTTTGTCTTTAATACCAGGCGAACTGTTAACAATCTTTCATGTGATATCGTTTTTTGTAATACTGTTTTCTACTTTTTTTTGGAATATCTTATAAGTAAACCGATCAATGTCTGTGATAATCTTCGTGGTATTCCGCTTTAAATGAACTTGATATGCCTATTGAAGCGTAACACATTTAACTGATATACCAGAAATGGAAAATCGGAATGATGGAAACTGATATTAATCGGGCGTGAACTGTCAAAAAAAAAAAATTAATAAATCAAATTATAAGTAATAATAAAAAATAATAATATGTATATAAATATAAATACATAAATAAATATAAGTATAATAAAAGTAATAATAAGAATAATAATAATAATAATAATAATAATAATAATAATAATAATAATAATAATAATAATAATAATAATAAGAATAATAATAATAATAATAATAATAATAATAATAATAATAATAATAATAATAATAATAATAATAATATTATTATTATTATTATTATTATTATTTTTAACAGTTTTGCATGCATCAGAGAGTTTCTCAATAGAGATTTGTGCCGCATATGACAAGAAGTTTGATATGGCCAAGAGTGCTAGGAGTATTTTGACAAAACAACATTTTAACAACATTTTGCGTGGTCTCAGTGCAAAGAGTTCTATTGGCTTTTTAAATAATTGGCTTTTAAAAGAGGCGGACTTCTTAGCGGCAATTTCTCCCTCGAATGATTTACTGAAAGAGTGGATGTATCAATTCAAATGTGTTCATAAACTTTCACCAAATATCTGAAGCACTACCTGATACAGAAATATTTGGTCGCGCATTCATTTGATGCCCACCTCTGCACTAAGCATTTCAAAATTTCTTCTCATTCTCTGCGATAATCACCGTGGTCTTGTAAAGATCTCTTAGGATTTGTCTTTCATTGCAAAGCATTGACAAAAATTCCGTTTGAATAAGTTGCTGGAAAATGCTTTATGTATATGGCCTTGTAGTTGTTGTAGTTATTATTATTCGTTGTAGGAAATTCGGTCTTTAAGCCTTTAATCTTTGATTTTCTTTGATAAATGGCTTGAAGGTTTTTTAGCCACATCTTCTTCCTTTTAATTTGTTAGATGATTGCCCACACACTTATTTACACACTCAATCAGTCGTGGATTTTTAAATAAAACACATTTTTGTAGTGAAAACTTAGAGTACGAGTATGTGTGTATTTGTGTTAATAAGATTTTCTTGTAATTGTTATTTTATTTATAAGAATGTAACCAAACCAAAGAAAAGCTGATATAACAAAAGATCATGTTAATATATAAATAAGTAATTTTGCTTTTTTCATACTTCAAAAAACTTGGACAAAACATTAAAATGAGCCTTTATTGTTTGTGCTTGCGCCGAACTTTTATTTGAAGGTAAACACCGCCCGTCATTTCTTCGTGGTTGTCAGCCAAAGTGTTTATATGTTTTGATTTGTTCTGTTGTTATATAGTGTTTGTTATTTGTTACATACATACGTTTTTTTCAATCCCTTTTTACTTGTTTATTTGCCACAGAGGCGTTCATTGTCACGATACTATGAATGGTGCTCAATGCGATCCATGTCCCATTGGCTACGACGGTGATGGACGTTCTTGCACTAAACGCAATCCCTGTTTAGACGGTCCTTGTCCTTCAGGTTAGTATATGTGACATTTCTCAAATTAATTATCTAACATGATAAGTAATCTAAGTAGACAAATGTTGATATTTTATTTGACACGAAGCACAAAAAAGTCTAAAAGCCGTTATGAAATATTTTTGATAATTTAATACTGAGGCGATAGAGGTGATGATATTAAGCTGGTGCTTATTGAGTTTTTCCATACAATACAACAATAGAAATCAATATAAAATAAAATATTAATTTTAATAAAAAAATATACGGAAGAAATCTATAACACCAAACTTAATGCCATTATATCCATTTCTCCATGGAATACTACGCTTCTGATCTCATTTGTTCTATGCCGAACGACTTTGCGGTGCTGGAAATCTAAATGCACGCCGAAGATGTGAAATACGTATTTGACATTAACCCAGTTAAGGTCAAAGAAGGGTTCGCTCTTTTGCTTTAGTTTGAATATGATGATTTATTGATTTAAAAAGCTTAAATATTAAATGTTTTTACGGTTGATATTTTCAAAATTTAGTTTACTAATAAGAATCTTGTGACTTTTATAGGAAGCATTATAGTGCCAACTCATAATGTACAGCATTATCAAAGGCAGTATACAGCGCGCAAATATTCCGTCATGACATCATAGATATAAAACAATGCAATTAAATAATTGTTTAATATTAAACATAAGAACCTTAACCATAAATTATATAATCTGCAATTGATTTGAATATAATATATGTAATTTTATATTAATTTTCTTCTGCACAAAATGCACTCACACATCAGGGGAAACAGAATAGGGCTTTTGAAAATGTTTTTAACATCCCTTGCAAATTCACATTAAAGTATTATAGAATCCAAAATAAATTATATAATGTAAAAAGCTTAAATCTACAAAAATTTTAATTTAGTAAGCAGCCTTTATTGGTTCACAAGAAAAAAAAAAATACAAATAAATAACATTTACCAGAAATTGAAATTTATATATAAAAATTATATGTAAAACCATAAATTAAATTAAAAAAAACTTTTTCTTAAGTTATTATATTATCAAAAGTATAATTTTTCTGTTAAATAAAAATTTCATCAAATAAAACATTTTGATTATTATTTATGAACTCATTATTTTAAAACTTTAAATTGTGTTTTAATTTTTAGAAGAGTACGAGAATGAAATTTTGGTAAATAAAACATATTTTCATTACTTTTTTAATTCATGACATTTTGGTGCTGCGAAATTAAATTTTATATTCATTCTTATTTGGTATTTCTTAAGTTTTGTATTTTACTTTTTTATTTATATATATATTCCATTTTCTGGTTAATTATGTTTGTTTATACTAAGTAGTTAATAGAGAAAGCATGCGGTCTAACAAAACTAATGCAAATAAACAAAACTAACACACAATTCAAATTGTATTTAACATATAATTCAAATCAAATTCAAATTGTATTTAACATATAATTCAAATCAACGATTGTCAAACTATCGGGATACGAAGGAGCTCAATTAATCGTTTCTTCTGATATCTGATAGCTTCGTGAAACTAATTTACAACATAATATCCGAGTGGTAATCGCGGCTTGTTCCACTGCTCACTTGGTTCGGTCACAGAAAATATTTCTATCTAATGCAAACATAAGTGTCAAATGATTAACCACTTCAAATATGAGTTACTTGGGAATAAAGGTTAAGATATGTATATCTCTACTGTCCATATGTTCATATTCAAAATATGTGCAAAACAAGCGTTATATACAGCCATTGTTAACGCCTGCCTACCTATAAGCCAAATTCAAAGCACTCGTTTCTATATCCAGTAGATAATAGTTACATCACCAGAAGGGTTTGTTTATCAAATATTGTTCTGATGTTGGGTATCTACTGGCACAACTGATCACGCGTCTAAAGTTAAAACCAACGAAGCAGGAAGTACGAGTGTACACTCACGTAAAAACCATAAAATATAATAAGAGAGTAATTGTATATAAATTTTTTTCCAAAAAGTCATATAAAATCTACCTATTTAATTTTAGATATATTTTACATAAAATTGATTCTCTTCAAGGTCGATCGATTATTTATTTGTAATAATTAATAAACAATTTGTAAAGTAAAAGTGTGCCGACATGTTTGTAACTTGAATGTTATTGAATTGGTTAGCAATTGTTATTTAAATGATTTCACATTAACAGCAAAAAAAAAAATAAATAAATAAAATAAAAATAAAAAACTAGTGATTTCAAATTCAATCAATAAAATTTAGTTGCGTAGTTAAAATACATTAAATGAAAAATGTCGTAGTAACAATAACCAACGAATATTTAATTCAATAACTGGGAGCGGTATTCTATGAATATAATAAGTTGTTCAAAGTATCAGAAAAATCAAGAAGAGCCTCTCTTAGCGACATTTCTATGAAAACAATTAATTAATAACTGTGTTCCAAAGGATAACGAAGATAGACTTACAGGTAGACAGAGAGGCTTATTAAACACAAAGTTCGATATTATTCAATATTAGGGATATATATATATATATATATATATATATATATATGTATATATATACTTTCCATGAGAATTGCTAGAGATCTGTCTCCTGCAAGCTGCGTTGGGAATGCATCATAAAACTAACCGCATTTATAACTGACAAATAGTTTTGTGAAAAGCATTCCTCCGTTAAGGTGTAACTAAATTGAGATCCTCATACTGTGTAAGTAAGACCAGGGGGCAAATCACAGCACTCGATATCGATCGAAATTTGTATGTAAATTTTATAAATTTTTTTCAAGTAAACAGCCGATATTTATGTAGATAAGCAAACTTATTAAAGAGGCTTTGGTCTATTGTCACAAGTACGGCTGTTCTGATTATGGCATTTTCAATAAACAAATTCTAATAAAAAATATTTGTTGTTTTCGCAGGAGCAGAATGCGTACAAATAGGCGTTCCTCCATTCTTCCAATGTGTAGCCTGTCAACGCAGCCAACGTATCAATGGCACTTTATGTGTCGATATAGATGAGTGTGAGCTGTATCAGCCCTGTGATCCGAAATCTGCTTGTGTAAATCAGAATCCAGGCTTTAGATGTGAGCCATGTCCTTTGGGCTACAGTGGGATGCATGTCCATGGTAATTGCAGTTAAAACTATCAAGTTTCCTTGGGTTTAAATAATTGTTTCCATAAAAGGGTATTACGCAGAATATTGGACTATGAATTACCAAAAGCAGACCTGTTACGACATCGATGAGTGCACGAATGGTATGGAGCGGTGCGGACCGAATTCAGTCTGTATCAATACAATCGTAAGTTGAAGTCAAATAATTGTAAGAGATAAGTGTCACAAAATCTCTGTTTGTGTTTATTCTTCTATTGAAGTCATAAAAAGACCACAATAAAATTGTTCGTTCACCTTCCAGGGGTCTTACCAATGTAAATGCCGCGATGGGTATGCTTCGAATGGCACTTGGAATTGTTTCCCTATTGCTGATATGTGCCCGGATGGTACAATATGCAACAGTAACGCCAATTGTATACTATCGGATAATAATAAGTACATGTGCAAATGTAAAGTGGGATGGGCAGGGAATGGCTTGATATGTGGGCATGATCGTGATTTAGACAGTTGGCCGGATATGCAACTACCCTGTTCTGAGTTGCACTGTAATCGAGACAACTGTATAGATTTGCCCAATTCGGGGCAAGAAGATGCCGATAATGATGGCATTGGTGATGGCTGTGATGATGATGCTGATGGGGACTTAATTACGAATGACAAGGATAACTGCCCGTTTGTTTTTAATGTAGATCAGTTAGATACTGATCATGATGGTATTGGAGATGGCTGCGATAATTGTCCATTTGTACCCAATCGAAAACAGCTGGATACAGATAATGATGACTTTGGAAATGATTGCGATGAGGATATTGATAATGACACAATTGTCAATGAGTACGATAATTGTATGTTGATACCGAATCCAAATCAATTGGATATTGATGGTGATGGTATTGGAGACGTTTGTGATAACTGTCCCAGTATCTCGAATCCGTCACAAGAAGATCGGGACAACGATTTGTTAGGTGATGCTTGTGATAGTGAGATTGATGGTGATAATGATGGTATACAAGATAGTGAAGACAATTGCCCTATGGTTAGCAATGCTGACCAGCTGGATACCGACAATGATGGCAAGTAAGTAGGGAAATTGTGTTTAGGTATTGAAACACTTGAAGCACCAATTCGTTTTTTTTAAAGGGGAGATGCTTGCGATGATGACAAGGATGGTGACGGGGTCCCGAATTATAGAGACAACTGTCCTTTGGTCAAAAACCCCAACCAAATGGATTTAAACAGTAACTATATTGAATAGGGAAATGTTTAAAGTATCTGCAATTTAATTCTCTAACTTCACTTCAGAAAATAGCAAAGGCGATTTGTGCGAGCATGATGAAGATGATGATGGCACTCCTAATATTGTAGACAATTGTCCTAATAATTCAATGATCTATTCCACTGATTTTCGTACTATTCGCTCGGTGATATTGGATCCGGAAGGTGAAGCTCAACTGGATCCAAATTGGGAAGTTCATGCGAATGGCTCAGAAATTATACAAACTTTGAACAGCGATCCTGGTCTAGTGGTTGGTCATGATGCTTTTGGCGGGGTTGACTTCGAGGGAACATTCTATGTGAACGATGATACTGATGATGATTATGTGGGTTTCATCTTCAGTTATCAAAGCAATCGAAAGTTTTACATTGTCATGTGGAAAAAGAATACACAAACTTATTGGCATTCCGCGCCTTTCCGGGCATCTGGTGAGCCTGGGATACAAATAAAATTGGTCGACAGCATGACAGGCCCTGGGTCCATGTTGCGGAATAGTTTGTGGCATACTGGTGACACCAAAGATCAAGTGAGATTATTATGGAAGGATCCCATGAACATGGGTTGGAAGGAAAAAACCTCTTACAGGTGGTCCCTAATGCATCGTCCTGCTATTGGTCTCATACGTCTTAGAATGTTTGAGGGCGATAAACTGATATTGGATTCCCACAATGTATACGATACAACTTTGAAGGGTGGTCGCTTGGGTGCATTCTGCTTTTCACAGCAAATGATTATCTGGTCAGATTTGATTTATAAGTGCAACAGTAAGTATTTTATAGTTTCCTGTAAAAACCGTTATTTTGTTATCTGTGTTATTTCCAGCCCGTGTTCCACCTTTAGTTTACAATGATTTGCCTGGCCACCTGAAACAAAAGGTGGAAATCGATAGATAATTGTAATCTGCATCAAATGCATTTTAAAAGAAATTGTCTTGTTTGTTAAATTTAAATCTTGGTGCTACGAGTCTGTTGCTTCAATGTTACTCCCAATTAACAAAGTAAGAGCTATTATGACAACTTCATGTTAGCTGAAAGCAGGATTTTATAGGACGTCCAAAAACGTATGTCCTTGTTTCAACTATCATGAAGTTGTAATAATAGCCCAAAGAAATATGTATTCATAAGTTTAACTCAAATTGCCGTATTTTTGGAATTTTACAAAACGCCATGTTATATAAAAAAGTGAAATAAATTACATAGTGTAAACAAGTCATGGTATATGTGTGAGTATTGTGGAAACATAGTTAAAGCCCCAGTGTACAGCACTACTACTTTCGAATTCTTCTACAGACAAGTAATAAATTTGAATAACGGCGTTAGCAGACAGTTCTGGTGTACGCTCTTTATTAGCTTCCAGCGTGTAATTGATATTACAAGTACCAGGTAGCTGATGTGGTTCATAATGTATAAGTATTTTCACACGCTTCCAAAGCACATTGAATTCAATTTAAAAAAACGCGATTTTTAGAGAATCGAACTAAAAGTTAAATATAAATTTTAAAACTAGCTTGAACCACTATAAGTAAATTGTGAAAAGAGCGTGAGCATTTTGTGCCTTATTAAGCATATATCGATTGCCCGGAACTTTATTTTTGGTTCATTATCGTTTCAAGCTTTTTTAAATTATTTTTTATTAGATTTTCTCAAAAATCAGAATTCAGAAGACATATAAATAAATTTATCTATATATGAGTGCAGCATATGCAACATTTTTATTCTACCGCCAGCGTACGTAGTTTTGTGAAATTGTTACCGTCGTTCGTGAGCCTGTGGGATCGCCGGCTAAAATTTCACTCACGCGTACAGCACTCTCGCATTTAAGTATATATCATGTCGTTTGCCAAGAGTGATCCCGTCAGCCGAGACATAGATTTGTTGTGGTTATAAACTGAATGATCACAGCATACTGTTAGGATCACATAATTTGATGTGAAAATTACACTGCTGAGCGAAATGTATTACTAACTATGAGTAATTTCGGGATTTGAAACAACGATATATGTCTGCTTATGAAACTGAATGCGAATGAAAAGAAGGGCTTTTTAAGTCACAAACATACGTATGTGAAGGATTTTTAATAATTTTTCATGCTAACGTGTATGGGAGTATATGATGTTTATAAAGACACTTCTGAGGACCATGTGAAATCAACAAACAGTTAAGCATTTTGTTTTCCAATAAAGAGTAATAAAAAAACAAAAGTTAGTCCCGTTAGTCCCATCTTTGTATTAGTTTTGTTGGATGCCATCTCAGGTTTATTTTTTTACTTATGATATCTGAGTCAGGTAGTCCTGGCACTAGTTACAAAAGATTTCGTATTAGTTATTTTGTAATTAATTTCCTAATTAAGAGTTAAAAAACAGAACTTCCTATCCACTAGTTACAGTCCACTGGACAAGATGCAAATAAATACATTAAACATTTTTAAATAGTACATCCTATTGTAAATGAAATAAATGCATTTGTTATTGAAACAGATCCAGTTAGATTTGAATTTTTATTCGTGTTTATTTAATTTTTATAACGTAAGCTAAACAGCTAAAAAATATGGAATAATACTTTTGTTTTATTCATGATTTGTCCTATTTTGTATGCGTGTATATACAAGTAAGTATAGAAATATATTTCTTGTATGTATCGTTCGTCGCATGTAGAAAGGCCAATACCTACACAATTGTAACTTTATAAGAGAGGGTAAAACCGTCAACCATGTTGTCATCAAGTGCTCGTAAGATGTCAGTTAGGGCCTTTCTACATGAGACCAAATGGTGGGTACTGTGATGTAGTTGTACATAGAATTTTTATTGGGTTTTTCGATCCAGATATTCAAATGTAACAAAATTAATATTTTATCATATATGAATTAGAATTATATGAATAAAAATTATTATTATTGTTAATGGTTTGTGTTAAACAATTTTTTTATATGCATGTGTGTATTCGTGTATGTTTTTGATTTATTATTAATGCTGATTTTGATGTATGTATATCTTATTTATTGTCATTTATTGTTTATTAAATATTTTACTTAAACTATTAAGTATGTATTTACAAATTAAATTATAAACCTCAAATCGTTCCTAACATTTCGTCATGTTTAATCTTATATGATTTCATTAAAGGGAAAGTAATTTCTGTAAGAAATTTATTAAAACATATTTGTTTTATTTTTTGTAATTGCTTAGTATTAATGGATTTAATTCGAACAAATATAATTGACAATTAATTTCAAATGTTTATACTGCGATTTTAATATAATTTTTTTTTATTACTTCAATATATTTACATTGTAAATATTTTTAGAGTTTTAATATGAATTTGAAATTAATATATTTGCTTAAATGTTTGGTGTTAGATGTTTCAAGGGTTTGGAGGAAATTAAAATTAACATTTTTGGCTAAATTTCAAAGAAATTCGTTGGAGTTGTACTTTTTTTCTTAAAGAGTACAAAAACTAATATGTAATATTTTATTATTATGATAAATTCTTTTCTTTTTTTTTTCTTTTAACACATTTTGAAGAAGACAACTGTGGCGTGCTTCTGGAATGGGGCGAACACATTTGCCTATACAAGAATAAATAGCCTAATGAAGCAGCACGTCGAGAATTTGTATTATATGATGTATATGAAAATTTTTTAAGTTAGAAATATCATAACTTAAGTTAGAAATATCATAACATATGCTGTGGTTTAACGATATTTGGGCCATTTTATTCCTTATCCTGGCCGTTGGATCCCAGTTCCATCAGCTCATGGGGATCAGCATTTATCTGAAGCAAATAAGTGAAGTAGATTAATTCAAGATAATATCATAATAGTTCAAAAAAACTTACTCTGTCCACATTTTCTAAGTCTTTCTTCGATAATTGATTGACTAAAATTGTACCCAATGCATCACACATAACATTAATCGTGGTACGGAAACGATCTCTGAAAGCAGGTAACATTAAATGAAATTGTGGTCTTTAGTAATTTTCAAACGAACTTACAACAGCCAATCTACGGCTATAATTAGAGATACATCTTTAGGTTCCAAGCCAACAGTATCCAATACCATCACCATTGTGACAAGGCCAGCTTGTGGTATACCGGCAGCACCAATTGAAGCAGCTGTGGCTGTAATACTAACAGCCACTATAGTACCAAAAGAATAGCTCATCTCTCTGTATTGAGCGATGAAGAGAGCTGCTACAGCTTCATACAAAGCAGTACCATCCATATTAATGGTAGCCCCCACAGGTATAACAAACCGTGTCACGCGTGGATCAATGCCCATGTTATCTAAACATTTAATGGTCAAGGGCATGGTAGCTGAACTAGAGCCGGTACCAAATGCCGTGGCCAGCACCTGACTCAGCTTTGCAATAAAGGGATAGGGTAATCGGCGTGTGCCCAAGAAGAATATAACAGCAATGGTTCCTTTAATAAAATATCAATTAAATATATGCGTTTGCAGTAGTTTTCTAATTCACTCACCAAAGCCATGCAGGAATAGGCCAATCATCACAGTTATAAAGTACCAACCGAGGGACTGTATAGTATCTGCAATGGAGTCCATTTCAATAATTTTGGCGGCAATCAAAAAACCTACACCCAAAGGCGAAATCCTGGAAAATATTATACCCAATATTACACTCAATACTTTGCCAATGCGGAATATAAATTTAGTTGCTTGAAGCAGTTACTCACCAAATAACCCAGGATGTAATTGTCATCATGGCTTCACTCAGTGTTGTAAAAAAGTCCTGCAGCAATTGACCCTTCTCACGCATTCTGCCAATGGTAGTGCCCAAAATAACACTGAACATAACAAGACCCAATACATTGGAGCCCTCACGCTGTGTGGCCTTGAAGCCCCATTGTTCCATGGGCACTAAAAATGAAACATTTTAAAATTCTCTGGCTATTTTATCGGATTTGCGTTTGTTAAATCTTGTGTGTAGCCTGCATGATAACATTGGTTTTATTGCACGGCGCCAGTAAATTCTAATACACGGGATGATAAGTGCCACACGGCATTAGTTTTGGCTTATTTTAATTAACACAAGCGATACCGTTACATGAACTAACAAAATCTTGAATTTTCAATATATTTATTCTTGTTTTCTACCGGATGCATGTGTTTTCTTGAAAATATTTAAGAGCAAATTAGGCCTCAAATTGAGATCCATTTGATTTTAGACTTACGATTTCAGAATTAAACTTGGCGTTTGCAACCAAATTCGAACATTTTGAAATGAAATATCTTTTAAAATTAAAATCGCTGATAAGTTATAATTTTATGTTATTAACAAAACACTGAACTGTGTAACAAGATTAAAATTGAAATTTGATTAGTCGAATTTTCTATTAAAGTCAAACCCATTGCAAACTTTTTTAGGCTTTAGATAGGGAAATCTGCCTGGAAAATTTTTTTATTCGATCAAAAGTATCAGCTTCATATAGGATTGTATGTACCGTAACCTATAGGCGATCCGTTTTCAGGTGTAGCAGTTCTTCTGTCTTGAAGGATATGAAATTGAAACATTAACTGCAGTTCAGCAATACATGTTTCAATAATGTATGAAACTTATTGCTGTCGGCCTGGCTGCCAGTCTAGAAAAGACAGAATTATTTCCATTTCCCAAATTTTATTGTACGTGGTATCGAGGAAATCAAGGATTGAAGTAAAAAAAACCAAATTACTATTACAATTTGAACTTCCCCGATTTGCACTTCTTTATGTGTGGATGTGTATATATTTCAATGTCAAAATAATATCAATTTAATGAAATATGAACATAAATACTTACAGGGTGGCACAATGCTGGTGTTTTCGAAAATTTCTGTGCGATGCTGGAATTAGAAAAAGGGTTATATTATACAAAACTGTTCATTAAGAATTGCAATGATACATCAAAGATACTATTTTTTATCATTGTTCGCAACACACTCCAACACTTGTTGTGTGTGATGAGTATTTGGCAAATTGAAAGCCTTGTTCATTCGTACGTTCGCTTCCAACATTACAAAACACATTCGAGGGGCTTAATAATTTACATTGTCACCATTATATGTTTTATTATAATCACTAGAAATTGTTGTGATTTAACTTTTGAACAGTAGCAGAAAACAGCTACTAGAATGGATGGATGGAAACGTCAACAGCAAATTTAACTTTATGCATTCTACAGTTCCTTTTCTCGTTTAATCTGACAGCTTAAAAACAACATAAAAAGATATGTAGAACGAAAGGTGCCCCCATATGGGTATGGATGTTTGTGACAGCAAATTGTTACAAATGATACATACTTTGCCGGCTGAAATTTTGCAATTGAAATTGAGCAGCAGATGCCCTCACAAACACGCAGACACACACAGTTTAGTACAGTACATATTTAATCGTTGTGATTTTAGTTTTGAAATTAAATTGAAGAAAATAGATCAGCATATAAATTTAAACGCACTTTAAACTCGTCTCAATATCTCCCTCTGTTTGCGTGTCAATGTGTGTTCAGCACGATGAAAATATGTTTTTTATAAACGGAGTAGCAATTCTTAATCTGCAACATGATTTAGATTTTTAAAGACTTTTTCGCATATAATTTCATAAATTGAATGATTGCGTTTGGTGGTGATTGTTGTCCAACTTTTTTAGATAAGAATTTTTAGTATTAAATCTTGTCTTAAAATTAATATATTGTCGACAGAGAGAGAAAATCTACATGTTACCGATTACATAGTTTGTTCATACAAAATACAATATTGAAATTTGTAAATTACCTGGAACATGGTGGACTGTATGATGTTGTCGGTGAACATATTTCTGTAAGTAAAAAACATCAGATGTAGAAGTTGGAAAATATTTTTATTTTTATCACACTTACCTCACTAGATCCATTAAAGTATCAGGCGTTAGCACCTTAGAGGCCTTATCCACTGATTCCATACGTGTTTCCACAATCTTGGCGCCTTGACCAGGTCGAATGGTGGTTACTAAGCAGATGCCCAATATAACAGCTGATATTGTGGTAATGAAATAATAAACAATAGCTCTAGAAATATAAAACGTATTTATTAAGAGCATAAGTTTTTGAACATTTTGTCGTTTTGTTTTGTTTTTTTTTCTTTCATCTCACCTGGTAGCAATTTTACTTGACATGCTTAAGTCCAGGCCACCAATGGCACTTGTGATTGATGAAACCAATAGAGGGACAATCAGACATTTTAACATGCTGCAATTGAAGATTTGGAATATTTAGATGATTCAAAATTAATTTAAATAGAAAGAGCCCGTAGGATATACCCCTATAATAATAAGTAATAAGCAATACAGATTGGTCACAAAAACAAAAGCTTAAGAAAGAGTTCAAGTTTACTACTACAACATAGACCGGCCTTGTGTCTTTTCGCAGAAGGCCAAAATTGTCTTTTGAATTACTCAGAAAAATAAAGTATTTAAA
The DNA here is from genome assembly GCA_963675445.1 of Linnaemya vulpina. Lineage (NCBI taxonomy): Eukaryota > Metazoa > Arthropoda > Insecta > Diptera > Tachinidae > Linnaemya > Linnaemya vulpina. The sequence goes on along the minus strand of OY776276.1, from coordinate 12,030,865 downwards.
TATTTTTTTCTCAGTCAATTTGTTATGTATAAAAACGCTTTGCTTGTTCTGAGGTTATATATACAGGCATGTGTATATACTTACCCCCTTATTCATAACCGACTGTTAAGGTTAATGAATGCTTTAAGGGATCTTTAACCATACAAAATCCACACTTTAAAGTCACTTTGATTTTAATAATCGTTTATGAATAACTGCGTTAATATTTAAGATCTCTTTTATTGCTGTCGAAAGACCAGGGAGCAAATTATGAATTTCGATATCTTCATAAACCGAATGCGGTAATTTGCCCCTAGTTTTATCTGAAGCACTTAAAGTCAACTTAATTAATATATTACGCGGTTCGAGAGGCATCATTGTCTTTATAAAAGACAATCTTTATAAGCAACGTGTATTGCAGTCCCTGGGATGACCTGCCTGCTCCACTGTTTTTCACAATTTTCTTTTTGAAAACTACATATTTAGTAACTGACAGGTTTCCTTTGGAAGATAGAGGGACTGAATATGGTTCTAGGTTATGTATTTAATGAGTATAAAAGATATGAAACGTAGAAATGTCGCGCCAGTTGAGAAGGTTCATTAAACATTCATTAAACTTCTTTTAACAAACATGACCAATAAATTTTCGTAAAATAATTTTCATTTCTAAGCAATTTTTCAATATTTTGGAGTTATTTTTTATTACAAAACTTATTTGTTGTGTTTTTATAATATTAAAATTTTAATGGTCATGGTTTTTTGTTTGAAAAATTTCTAACGTAGTAAATTTAACTTTTTCTTTTTGAACAAACCATAATTATTGTAATAAAATTGTGCATAAATGAAATAATTTTGTTTACTCACCGCAAAAATATTTCACCTGGAAACGAGATGTACATAATTTCACGTGGTGTCCATTCGCCAGTGCTGTTTTTGATTATAAAGCCCACAAGTCCGCCCACAAAGACCCCAGTGACCGTGAGCATGGTCAAGAGGTTCTCCTCCATAAAAGCTTTAAATTTGTTGTCGGTTTTCGGCCGCGTCATTTTGTTTTAAGTATTTGTCTGGGTGTTGCTTAAGACCACAATTAGACTAGACTTTGGCGTCTAGATTTTAAAAGAATCCCTTCCCTTAGCACTATTTATTGTATTTTATTTAAATCACACAAACTTTCATACACTATGATTCCAATTTTGAGGAAATAATATTAGAAGTCATTAGATTGTTGGCAACAAGTATGACAATAAAGGTCCTTAACGTTTTTTTTTTTGTAATTATTGTTGTTGATGTGTTGAAAACACTAAATATATTCACATATATTATTTTCCGTTCTTAAATATTTATTTACTATGTTCAGTTTAGTTCTTCCTTTTCGAGCTCTTGTCTCATCTACGTTTCAAGTAATACTAAATTTTGTTTGTCTCAATCCGTACGATGTCAACCTTATCCAACGAGCCAAACGAAGCAAACACACATTTCAGATTTCTTTGTCTTTTATTATCAATCATGAGGGTAAACGAGAGAGCGTTGAGCATTTTTCGAAAAAGGTCTATGGCGTGTTTCTTGTTTGTTCGCTGCTCAGAATTAAGGTTTTTACTACCCCTTGAAACATGCGCAATATTTTACACTCTTTAAAACAGAAGCTTTTTCGGCTAAAATCTCTTTTGGCTTCTACTGCAGCAAGATCTTTTTATTAATACAGTTTTCCTTTAATATATTAAAGTTGCAGCCAATTCATGTGAAAAGTAGATCACGTTCCAGCATGTATGGAGCGGAAACGCGGAAAGTCCTAGAGAACACATAAATACGTACAAAAATATTAAGTTCGTTTTTTAAACATGAGAAATATATTCAAACAGGCGGGTGTAGAAACATGCAACAATTGTTTACTTAACAATTAGCACGAGACAAGTCAGCAATTTTGATTGGCTGTTCGTTGGTTTGTGTGTGTGCTACTGCACACATACTTTACCCTTAATTACATCTACACTTATGCACATGCTTATCCAGACTTTGTTGGAATAGACTTATGACTCTAAATTTCCAACACATGGTATAGATTTGGAAATACCCTATTTAGAGTCATACCTGTGTTCTAATTACAATCTTAATCTAAATTAATCTTAATCATTGTAAATTCCACGAAAAACAATATCTTAATGTATTAAACTGAGTTCAAGGAAGATTAATATGTTTGAAGGGTCAGCTTTCAGTTTTTGCACTTGATTTTGTTTTTCATTGTAGGCAAATTGATTTTTTATTAGAAAATTACATTTTGTCATAAATATTTTAGCAATTAGCAGGGCGATCAACCGATAAAATAGTTATGAATGAAATTTATATGTACGAATTTCGTATGAACGAATTTCGCATGAACGAATTTTGCATGGGAACGAAATCAAAACAATAGAGTCGTACACCGTTTCCATGAAGTATTTTAATTCTTAGCTGCGGAAACTTTTTACGTAAAACCATAAGCAATTTTTTAAAAATGCTTTAACGCAGAAAAAGTTGCGCAGATATTCAAAACGAGTACGTACATTCAACGTAAACACTTCAAATACTTAAAAATCTAACAAACGAAAAAGCTTTCACAATTCGCAAATATTTACTTTCAATTAACTATTCAAATCACTTGTTTTTAACTGATAATGCAATTTTTGTTTCATCTCCTCTTTAATAAATTTGAGCTGCAATCAGACTACAGGTCTTGTATTATTTATTTCAAAAGTCCACATTTCAATTCTAAAAATTTTCAACAAATTATCTGTACACAATTTCTATGAAAACGAATATTGAACTAACATCATTGGATTTCACTTTCAATCGTTTAATTGTTTCTTGCAAAAATGCTTCACTGAGCTCTAGCAAGAGCTAAAGGTACCGACATATTTAGGAAACACTTGCAAAAAAAAAAAAAAAACTATTCTCAATGTGAATACTGAGTGACCAATATGCAAGATACTAATATTGGATCTTACAAATCTTGGATCTACAAATATTGCATCTAATAAATCAATCAATATGTCAATTGTAACACTATGAAATATATCGCGAAAACTGCTCGAACACATATTTAAGAACGGGAAAGTTTTAATTTATTTCACTAAACAAAAGGGTAAAAATCATTTATGGGTCTATTATTGGAAAACAAATTTATATGTATATATATATATATATATATATATATATATATATATAAATTGTGACCACTGGAGCTTGAACTTACTGAAAATATTATCGGAAAATATATATAAATTTTTTATTAAATGTTTAATTTTAATACAGCAAAAGAAGTTTGTGTATTTTTCTATGAGCACGTGGCGTTTTTATTATATTCAAAACCAAAAACTACTAACAGAATGTACAATTAATATTTCCATTGAAATGGAAACGATCAATTAATTTATGATATCCAACACTTTTCGTCCAATTGAACTTGAGGCACCATTTGCGATTAGTTTACATAATGAACATGGGCAAATTGGATAAAGCTAAAATTGGGTGCCTTTTTAATTAACAGCAAAGTTTAAAAATAACACAGTGTAATCTACGGAATGACTGTTATATTATATTCAATTGATGAACGTCTCTCTATTTTAATCAAAACTATGTGATTCCAAACTTTGGTTTGGAGTTTATCCAAAATAAATTCATAAGAATCATTCTGAGCTTCATACAACATACTCAATTGTTAATACCTAAAAGCCTTTAATAGCGAGGATCGTATAGAAATAGTCTATTCGCAAGTTGGATCAATATTTTGAAATATATCAGTCGTTTATTTGCAACAATATTTTGTAAAAACCAAACGGTTCATATTAATTGTTCTCACAATTAAGCAAATTTGTTTCAATGCTTTCATACGATAAATTAAAACAGTTTCCGTTCTTAAGTCGGAATATTGTGTGAATTTGCTTATTTAAAAAATTCAATATTTTGTCACGAATGTATATCGCACAATTTTTAGATGTACGTGCAAGAAAGTTATAATTAACTGGATTATTCTGTTGTGTATATCAATGTAGGTCATTATTGTATTAATTTTTTTTTTCTGTCAGGTCACCAGTCAATTAAATGGTACCGTATTGTGCAAACGAGCCTTTGAAAACTATCTATTAGATACACCAATTGCCGCTTCATGTATTAATGCCTTTACAGCACTTACAAAATTGTGTTGAATGTACGTACTTATTTGACTACAATATCATCATGGTGATCATGATCATGATCAGTAAAACATTTTATTTTGAATGAGGAAATAAAAGCGAGGAGAAAGAAGAAGAGAAGCGTTAGTAGAAATTTGATCAATTAATTTGCATGTATCACTTTATGATATCTACAATTGTAATCGGTATGTGAAAGGCGCACCCCCACACATTTTTAAGGCCTTCAATTCACATTTTACACAAATTAATTAACAAACATTTTGAAAACAAAGTTTTTTATAATTCTCAACTTACTAAACAATTTATTTCATTTAACAAACCTTTGGCGTTTGTTTCTATTTCTTGTTTGAGTAACAATCTATTAAGTCATTTTGAGATCGCACATTTATTAGAACCAATTTTGGATATTTGTTAATTAGCTAAAATAACAACTAATTACTTAGCAGGGCTCGCTTGCTTGCTTTTGTGTACAGCCTCAATACAAGTGCCTAATTATATTAATTTTAATTTGTAATTTTTTGATGAAATTTTTTGCAAAATTCTTTTATCGGTTGTAAAAGAGTTAATTTAGACGATAAGTCTTTACATGAGTAAAATCAAGAGGCAAATAAAATTTTATGATGTGTTTTTAAGTAGAGTTAATGGTTAAGTATTACGTACGAGGACTAAAGATAAAATAGGGCTGAGTGCAGTGAAAACATTAGCTTTGTTATACACAAGAGATATATGTATAACAAATAAAAGCAATTGACTGTGCAACCAAGATATTTGGAAAGATAGTAGCAAGAAGTATTTTGTCTTCATTGAAATATATATAATTCTCGATTCAAATATATATGTATAATAATATTTTCAACTTCCGGCAAAATATAATAGCTCTTATCAATAATTGTCTTTCACAATCAAGTTGTTGACAAATGAATTATTTTTTATTGTATATTTATAAGCATAAAATTTAATTTTACTCTTGTAATTAGACGTTGTTATTGGGTTGACGAGTCTGTGCAAAAATACCGTCCCGCAATGTATTCGATTTCAACAACTGAGAATGCTTTAAAGTTTTTGTGATATCATTTCACTAAAACTTCCATAACGTATGATCATTTTTATATATTTTTAATTTAACTATTATAAAAATGTTAATGTATTCAACGCAGCTTTCACATAAAAAAATTTTTAATATCTGGTCAAAAATAACCATAAAATTTTACATTTTATCATATTGTTTTTAATTCTACATATTCAAAAGTGTTACAAACAAGAGCGACACCATGAGTTATTGACAAGAACCGCAGATGTTATTATCATGAAGATTCTGCTTCCTCAGTATAACTCTAAGATCCCAGCAGCAATTTTTAGCACAATCTCATTTTGGATTTTTTATTGCGATTTAAAAATTTTATTTAGTGTTCCCAAATTAAGACAATAATGGCATTTATATTACATCACCTCTACTGCGCATTACACACCAATTATTTAAGAAACATACACATCAACATGAAGTACTTATGTACATACATATATTTGTAACAAGTCGAGGAAGGGTTGTAATCATACCTTAAATTTCAATTACGCGTATAAAAAACAGTTTATTATCTTCCCAAGATTCAAGGACAACGAACAATTAGAAACAACAGAAACATACATTCAAGTTCATTGTCGTTGCTGAATAAGTATGAGCACAGTATAGGGCTAAATAATAGTAAAGCTCTACAAATCAAGAAATCGTTCACATACATAATATGTTAGTGAATATGTTTCGCAGGTAGATTTTCGATGAGACCAGTTACTGCCAAAACCAGTTTCAACAATATCAAACGAAACGTTTAGTAAAGCCATGGCTAAACAATAAAAAGCTCCATGTTTATACGATATAAGTAAGATCTGTACGTAGTCACACACGCTCGTAATTTGAATTTCTTTTAAAGAAATAGTTCAAACAAATATAGAGTGTTTCTTATTCATAAATCAGTAAAATATGTTTGATATGACTGCCTCTCTGTATGTCAGACGCATTGTTCTATTACAAGTATGAAACAAAAAATTTTTAGTTTTATTCTAAATACGAATATATTGTTTAACCATATCTATTTCACAAAAACCTAAAAAGCCTCTCAGCTTTAGCCATACGGACAGCATTTTCAAAACAAATTGTATCATTTTAATAAGTTCATGCACACGTTCAAATTTCGTATTCATAGCAGACTAGTGAGGTGGATCTATAAGTCCATAATTGATTATTAATCAACAATAAAAACAAATTTATGTTTGTTTTGTATGCAAAACATTAATTAGATGTGATTACATACGAGTAAATGTTGTAAGTAACAAAAATACGTGTCGAAAATATTAAAGAGCTGGTGGAGATTACGTTAGATATAGCTTTCTACCGACAACTACAAATCGAAACCAAAAAAGATATAATTGTGTGACCGTTTAATAGCTTGTAGATGTCTAGTAAAATGATCTTTTAGGAATAGAATTTGATTCAATTGCGTAGGACTTAAACGATGTCTTCTCTATTGGCAGTATATTTGGACTTCACTTGTCGCAGATGTTGGAGAAATTTAAAGCGACCCATAGAGGAGAATAACTAAGGAAACAGAAGCAAAATTGGTCAATCGAAGATTAGCCCATTTAATCGTTCATTGAAAATAGCCAACGGCAAAATATATTAAAAATCATCAAAACTTTCCGCGATGGGTATGAATCATATCAAAGAAAACAACTAAACAACTCAATATATAATTACTTAAAACTCCCTTTTTCAAAATCCTTTTAATAATCAGTTTTCCATGCATAGATATTCGTACTTGCATCCATTGTGAAAATAAAAGTTATATTTTTGTTATTAGCTTTTTCATAATTGTACATTTTTATATAGATACATATATTAATTTTTTCCCCCTACATGTATGTAAGAATGTACTCGTAGTTAGTAAAATAGAAGAACTTTGTTGTCAGACTAGTTTTTACGGCAAAGATACTACACACGCAGCTGGTTTTGTGCCCCAGAAATATATCCCTTTACTATTATTCATCTCGAATATACAGAACATGCACATAATAAATATATTAACAAAAGCAGATAATCTATTTCACAAGGACAATCGCTGGCAATCAATAGAGAGTAATGAGCGAATGTGTGAATTAAGAAAAGCGAAAGTAATACTGTGTAATCCCAAAAAGAAAACAACGAGGAGAAGAATAGACGTAATGAGCCAATTGAATAAAGACTCTTAACATAAATCCTTAAATACAAAAACATGCGCTTACGAAACAACAACAGAAACATAAGCAATTAACACGGCTATATTTTGTATATCGCAAAGTACATTATAAAAGTGATATAGTTTTTATTAAAGCCTTAACGTGTAGAGTAGAGTTTCTGTTAGAAACTTCGAAGAAATTCTTAGCGGAATAATGCAGGAAGTAAGAAGTATATACACATGTACATATGTACTTTGGTGGAAAAATCACACGTACACTTTGGAATGATAATATAATAATTTTGTTTACTACAACCATAAAGATAGTACGGCACACAAATAGTTAGAAATAACTGAATAAATATAGTCACTAAGATTTCTCTCTTGCTTCCGTAACGCACAATTAATCTTCGGTATACTCGTATAGCGAATTACACAGCGCAGATAAATGTTATTTTCAAGGTTGCCGCAAGATATATGAACTCCTGAGTAAAACATAAAAATTTTTTATGGATATTGTTCTCTGAAATATACTTCAAGCACACATTAGTTTTTATGAATATCGTAGTAGTAATACTTCAATTTTATACACTAGACGACGGGTTAAACATGATTTAAATCAAATCTATAACGTCCTGCACAAATTTATTAGCCTCTATTTGTTGGTAAGATTTTTATTATTAAACTTCACAATTGAGTCGAGGCTTAAGCTCGACATAAGCTTCTTTTCGTTAGAGAATGTTAATAATAATGAGCCTAAATAAATGGTTTTTATATTTAGCAAGAATGAATAGAGTCAACAAATAATCACGAGCGCATAAATTAAAAATTGATTACATGCAAATGACTTTGAGAAATGTGGTATCTTTATGCTAAGTAGCATAATTTTAAAAATAATATGAATATTTTACTCAAAACCGTCTGCAAATTTGACGTATATAGATATCGACTTGTTTTCTGATCTAAATTAATTCACAATTTGTATGACCATAATAATGCGGCGACAGACAGACGAACATTGCCTGTCTACGAATTCGTGAAACAGAAAAATTGTTTTCTCTATTTAAGATCTTAAGAATAAACAACATACGTGGGTGGCATTTGACATCACAGTCTTACGAGGGTTGTCTCAGCATCGGGCTAAATAGATTAGAGATTAAGAAATATAATAACTCATTGTTGAAAATGTATTCACTGGAGTTTGAAATACGTCTTTTGCATCAAATCTGGTTGAACAAAACGTGAAGCCACTTGTTCACACAAATTAAAAAGTCAAGCACGCAACTAATCTTACTTTTCTAAAGCCTGTTGGCAAAGAAATGCTTGTGATCGGCTTAAAACTGAATGTGCAGCCGATGTTACCGAATATAAGTGCAATGACTTTGCGAAGAGTCGGGAACGCTCCATATTTTTATCTTTGAATAGCCTTTCTCTAGAAATAATACACTTGTTAAATATATAATCACCCAGTTTTTAACATATTTCGGATGACATAATAATTTTTCGCTAAAAAGCTATAGAAGAAGTAATAAGTTGATATGCCACTATTTTCAAGAACGATTAATACAACGATATTCATTGAATGTTACACTCAATGTCGATCTGTCTAGTATTCAGACATGATGTTGTTGTAATTAATAATCATACTTTTGCCTGAAATCATTTTGTCTGAGTGAAAATTTTTAGATTATAAATTTCAATTGAACTAAAACAATATATATATATATATATATATATATATATATATATATTATTTATATGACTACAGTAAACATTTAGCACTTGTGTGAACAGTATTAAAGCTTGCGTTTATATTGTTGAAATTAATTGAAATTATTACACTGTGTTACAGTGAAATACAAAGAATGAACTACAAATTTCACACGCATTATTATATCGTTTAAAAACTGTGAAAACAGATATATTTTGAAAATAATTTGTTCGAAGTTGTCTTTTCAAATAATTACAGCTTTAAGAGAATGATTATGAATTGGGAAAATTAATAGAAAATAAAAGTTATATAAAATACTTTTGTGGTCTCAACAAAAAATATGTTAATTCAATAGTTTTTAAGTAATGAAATGAGTGAAACAAATATGATGAGTGGCAAGGAGTAGTTTTAATCAATTTTTTTACCAAATTCTTTTAATATCGTTTTAGATTGCCAGTAGGACATTACAAGCTTCAGCCGAGTAAAAATAATTTTGGACATAAGTAATTTTATTGCGAAATAAAAACATGATATTCATAAGACTCATTTGATTTATAAGTCTTCAACGACCGAAACTATTAATTGCTTAACGATCACTGGAAACATATAAGACTCTAAGACGGGATTCGAATCTGCTAACTTCACACCGATAGGCTAACATACTACTGGCTAGCGTTCCAAGGATCTCTATAATTCATTCATTCTCTTAGTTTGTTGCACGTTGTTATCTGATGACATGTACGTGAAGCATGTGAATGAATGTGTTTTTTGCATATATTTTTGTGCAAAATAGTTAACAATTATGCCAACTTGTTGTTATTAATCATATATTTACATTGTTAATTCTGCTTCTCATTTCAAAATAAACTGCATTTATTATAATTTTTTATTTGTGTTATCGCCAACAAATAGTTCAGTACCCAGAACTACTTCAGCTTGTTAAGGGTGAACATGGAGGGGAAACTTACTTCTATTAATTGCTGTTTTTCATTTATTAAAGTAAACAAAATACTTTTCTTACATCATCTTTAAAAGATTGTTAATAATATATGAATGTCAAATACAGCAAACATGCAGCCTTTAACAAAATATAATGCAAATACTCGTGCCCATGTAGATACATACACACATACATACATACTTATGTACAAACTTATAGTACCTAAAAACTATCTGGATTTTTAAACAAATTCTTACTGCCTCCTAATTCGCAAAATAAATATGTTAAATATGTATATAAACCTTACTTGGCAAATGTTCCATTCAAGTTTTTCAAATATGAAGGTAATAAAAAAAAATAACATTTTATATGACTTAGGCCTCAATATACGAGGGGAGAAAAATGATATTTATTTTATTTTGAAAAACCGGTTATGTAGCGCTACACATGTTCATTGCATTGTGTTTCAAAATACTCTCTATGAATTGCTATGAATCCTAAAACCATTACACGTTTTCCTTAATCTAAGGATATGTATCAAAATATAGGCGAAGGTCCAATGCATTTGAAGCTTCGATCGAATTGCATGACCCTTATTCATGCAATCCAATGCACTGAATGTATGAAAAGGCGGGTTTTGAGTAGAGTGGGTAGATGAAGAAGGATAAGAACATATACAATTGGAGTCATTCGGCGCCGATGCTGTTCGTTATTGAAATAGGGGTCAGCAATAATTAATACGATTATGCACTTATGCATATCAGAAAAATTCTATCCAACACAATCTGCTCCTTTCCACAGTTTCAGCATAATTCATAGCATGTGTAGCAGGCTCTGAATACCCTTCCAAGTTAAAAATAATATATATATATATGTATGTATATATATATATATATATATATATATATATATATACATATATACATATATATATATATATATATATATATATATATATATATCATAATATTAATCAAGCTTATGGTCGTCTTTTATCAAATTATATTTGGTCTAATTTTTATTCGATATTTCGTTAACAGCTTGTTAACATCTTCAGGAAATAAAAATTATTAAAATTTTATAGACAAAATTATATATATATATATATATATATATATATATATATATATACATATATATATATATATATATATCTTCCGCTTTTTTGTTGAAGTTTACAAAAAAAAATTACATGTGCTGTTATTCATGAAAATTTCAATATTATCATTTCGCATGCAAAATTAATTTTCTTCCCACTTTACTTATTCGTATATGGATGGATGTGTAACTGATAATTTGATGTTCATAGCAATATTACATCTGCTGACGTTTTTTGTAAAAACAAATCTGTTTGAAAAATAAATCTGTTTGTGCGTCCGTCAACTGTGTAAAATACCGAATATACACGAGCACAATAAGAGTGCAATAAGAATAAAAGTGCAAGTGCTTTTCATTATCACACATCAATTTGATCTTTTCTTATTGAATAGAAACGAGAGAGAAGTCAGGGATGGAAAGCTATTAAAACAATAATATAAATTTTATATAATGGCTTAGCAAAAGCAACAGACAACATGAGTATTTGATTTATGCCAATCGATCAGTTCTTTTAGTAATAATTGTAGATACATATTCTAGGGATCTTTTTCTTTATACGTAATGGCTTAACAGCATTGAGTACCACTGTTTCATAGTTCCATCCATGGATGTGTGTACAGAAAGAAGGAATAAGGAGAAGAGAAGAAATTAGCACTCGGCGATCTAATTTAATTACAAATCCTCTTCTTTGCTTAACACGTGTCCATAACATAGAGACAAAAAAATAAAATATATGCCACCTAAATATAGTGATTATTTTTGCATTTTTTTAGAATATTTCATATACATATATTATGTACATATATTATATATACATAAAAGAACAGCGGAAAATATAAAAATAAATTGTACATACATACATATTTATTAAGTTCGGTGCTTATGTGATCGAAAATAACGAAATACATATCGCTCATTTATTTCTACATGATCATATGCCACGGACAAGGCTTTTGCAATCGAAAGATAGTGAACTCTCACTTACTAACCTGCCTCAGCATCACTTGAGTTTTATTCGCAATGCCCCACTTGGTGGGTATCCCCACTTGGTGGATATTTAGGAAAAATACCTCCCCTGAAAATAATTGGGAGAGGAAGCAATATATATTCAAAAAGATTTACTTTTACAACATTTCTTTTTTGTATCAACACCACCAGGAATGGGCGTCAGCGAAGTTATTTTGTCATAATATTTTACTCCTTAATATATTTCAATAATAATAATAATATATTGCAATACAGAACCCATATGTATGTATGTAGGTAAACTATATGAATTAAAGCACACACATGTATGGATGTACAAACAAATACATATCTACTTATTTATTTAACTACACACGCACATTTCAATATTAAAAGCCCTTCGTGAAAGGGTTCTTCCTTGATATGGAATATCTGCCTACCAACCCCACAATTAATAATACTAGTGTAAGAAAACTAAAATTACTTCACCTCTTTTCATCAGAGAACAATTAGTTTCATTCAAGAGAGAGTTCGAAATTTATTCTTCTTAGCCTAGATCAGTTATGATATGGTCAAGATATCTTTGCAAAAAGTTGTTTAATTTTGTACAGGATTGAAGTCTATTGATGCTGATATGTAGACATAATTGACACACAACAAACAAAACAATTATATCTGCAATTGACTTAAATCAAATTTAAGTTTCAATAAATTGTCTTTGGCTTTGTAATTGAAAACCGCAGATTTCAAAGAATCACCCCTCATATATTTTCATATTAATTTTATATGGCAGCAGTTGAAACAATTAAGCATGTTGTTCTGACAAGATATTTAGGAAGAAAGTCAGCACCTAAAAATCATACCACTTTTTTTAACAAACACATACAACAGATTTTTATCTTTTGACCACAAACCGCAGGAAAAGTGTTAATTATTAAAAGTTTAAGAAAGTACATCTATTTTATTTTCTTTATTTTTGCATTTTTCTTTTCGTACAATTATTTTATTAGGTTTTATAGCTGAAATCCAAAACAGTCTTTTTCAAAAGTAATCTTCTATTTATTAACATTTAATTAATGCTTCGCATACAGCAGATTTGTGCAAATGTTCTAATAGAAAAACAGTACATGATCAATCGAAAAACGCCACGAAATTTTTAATAGATAAGACAGGCACTTTACACCGCCAAACACCTAAAAGATTTACAAAAATCACTGCTTATTAAATTAACTTGATACCCGAGAACGTGGACAGACAACTTCGCCCTTCAGATTTTCGTTTAGAACTGAACAAAAGCGTTTCACTTAAACGACAGCAAACATTTCGAATTCAAATATTAATAGGAGCGCCCCCAAACAAACTACTAACCAAATAAATAGCGAGAAAATCAAACACAAGAAAAACAACGTTCTCATCAGCTTGGGAAGGGCTCTTGAGTATTTAAAAATAAGCTCACCAGCTATTGAAACTAAAGCAACAACAAAAACAGCAGCAGCACGGCATATATTCAAAATCAATGATGAAATATTGTTTCATCAATGATGAGCTTTGAGAGTTAAGAAATGTTCTTGTTGACTTGCATTCGTGTGTTCATAATCTTATAGTTATTTTTGTTTTTTTTTTCACATAAAATAATAGAGTCTCGTGCTCTTTGCAAACGGCTTCTCATTTTGTGTGTACACTTGTATTAAACTTACTGAGCATATGCACGAGTACGTACACAATTTACATTCTTTAATAGATTTAGTTTTTATAATTTACACGTTTCATTAGAAAACTTTGGACTTCTTTTCTTCGTTTAGAGACTAACGACGTAAGTTTTCATTCGTGATCATCACATCATATCGGTCTAATACATTAGACCGAGACATCTCAAAATCTGCCGTTTTATTATCGAAATGTCCCTTCAGTTACTTAAATAAAGTTTTCCAACTTACCCGGGTTCGCTCAAAGCTTAAAATCCACTTTGGTTTCAAAATTATTTATTACATCGAACTCAAAGTTATTTTATATATGAATTGTGCTCTTGCCGTCGTTCTCTTAGAATATAATCGAACGTTTTCGATTAACTTTTTCAAAGTATCTTGCGGCAAAACATATACAGGTATCATTTTGAGACTTGAAAAGTTTATTCTGTATCTAAGCCACAAAATATATTTATATGAAATATACAAAATATACAATTTCAAGCTGAACTTATAGATATCGTATAGTGTTTTTAAAGCTGCACTGCACTCTCGTAAACACTTTTAATCCGATAACATGACTTAAGCTTGTCCGAATTGTGTTGACTCGTGCCACTTGATTCTCCAAGACATCTGGGAAAATTACAAAGATTCTTCCATTAACCTATAAAATGTCAACTACTGGCTGATAAAAGTTCGCTTGGAACAGCTTTTGCATAAATTCGTTGCACTGGCCGATTGATATAATAATATATATCGATATATCAATATATTCATAACTTTAAGTATATTTTCAAATGATTTTACTTTTCAAACTCAATTATTAAACAAATCAGTTTGTTTTTGGTTTGAAGCAAATTAAGTTAAGTGTGCGAGTGTAAGTTTGCGCGATACAATTGCAGTTCAGCACAACGATGAAGATCGACAGATCCGGTCTATTTATAACGAGAACAATTGGAACTTTTTACTTTTTTATGAGTATTTTGGTGTTAGATTTTGTATTTAACAATGATGTTGTTATATTGTATATATTATTACGACCACCTGTAGCAAGTTTAAGCAGATCTATCACAACAATAAATTAGGCAAATTTAACTACATAATATGCATAATACAATATTAAATATTATTTTAAATGCACACCTACATTTGAGATGGATGTGTGCACGTAAAGTTGACTCGTTCAATAGTTTTGTACGCGAATTATACATGCTGGTGGGAAATATGTTAGTTTGTTTCCATTTCGATTGCAATGAAAAGAAAGCTTTGCAATTCCTTCAGTGGCGCATGTGTTAGTGTGTGTGTGTGTATATTGAGCAAAGAGGTGTGTGTTTGTGATCATATATTTTGGATTTAGTTTTTGTGATTTGATATGACTGCGGCATATAATTAAGTCAATTATATGAATAAAACGAGGGCTGCAAGAGCACGTCTCTTTTCAAAAAGGGGATGTGAAGTGTCATGTCACGTACTCATAAAAAAATGGTTTTAATAAAAACAGTTTTATAACCCGGAAACGCATAACAACCTAAATAACTACAAGAAGTCAAGTACTTATGCATAATTTTTTAATAATACCAAATATACTTCTGTGGAGCTCGCATTATTTGTGTTAATCTTCGAAATGGGCTGGCACTAGTTTCTCATATTTGTAACAAAATAATTTGCATGCTCTCAAAACAGAGTTCAGCAGTTGAAGGAATATTTGTCATTTTGAAAACAAATTATTGGAATGCGGCATCCATTTATATAAATTGGTCATGATTTTATTTTTATTGAACATATTTATTGTTGCTATATTAATATTTGTATAGGCTAAATTGTTCTAACTCAGTTAAAATCTCAGAAAGCCATGATGATAAATATTCCTAGGCACAAAGGAAGTCAGCATCAGTTTTATTCAACTTACACAGCAGAGCAGATCAGCTGTTTTCGAAAGTCGCTGCACTTTCATCTTCAGTGCTCATGTGTATATTGTGTTTATCACCACTGTTTAGTAGGTGGCTTAGTTGAATGTGATAACAGTTTTCTATTTACACAAATTTTATTGTGAAAAACAATCCGAGAACTGTATCAACCTGATGTTAACACTTGTGTGTTATGATACCTGTGTTACCATTCTATTATTTTCTTCATGTCCCATTTTTCTGAATTTTTTGTTCCATTATACATTAAATCAAATTTTTTTTTTCCAATTTTCATTGGTAGCTCAAGCCAAAGCTTAAATTGTATGTGATTTTATTTTTATTGAACATTTTTATTTTTGCTATATTAATTAATATTGGTCATGTTTTTTATGATTGTCGAATACTATTGACTAAATACAATTTATAAAACTGATCATAGCAGGGGAGCCCTACCTCAGAAACCTCAAAGCACTTCGTTAGTGAGTAGGATTATGCGTCATTACATATTACAAAAGTTGTTAATAAATGTTTGTTTCTTATATGACAAATTTGTTGCACATATAATGACGACATATTTTTCACGCATCGAATATTTTTCAGAAGAAGTTGAGGGCTCAATTGCGTTAATCACGGCGCCAAAGTGTATATTACACTGGAAAACGAAATTTCAAATGTTCTAACAATTTGCTTTTGCGTTTTGTACATACATATATAAAAATTTTTGGGGTTCAAAGTAACTGTTAAATTTCACATCTACCAAATATTTAATGAAATAAGCGTAACCATTCATCTGCTTCAACTTGTATGGCTTATTGAAATGTGTTTATTACTTAAAAGATTTTTAATACACAATCAGTACTGTCTTTTATAGCTTCATTTGTCAGCCAAGCACACAAAATATTAAAGAAACGTTTGTCCAAACAATAGTGGTTAAGTGCACAAGTAGCTTAAGATTTTAACAAATATTTGTTTTTGCTTTTAATATAAGTATTAGTTTCAAGCGTTTATAAAATACCTGGCAGATGTTTGTTAGGATGTTGCCACACAATTATACAACTATTTGAAAGGTTGATGACTTTACTATAGCGCATTGCACGATTGTAGACTCGGCTATCATAAGTACTGCCAAGTTGCCTTTCCTCTTTTATGCAATTATGAAAAACGTTTCTCATGAAACTAGGCATCATATCGATGGTTTTATTTAGAAAGGACTAAAATCGTATGTAAAAGGCATTGATTTTTTTTAGTGATTCCAATACATTTCAAGCAAATAAACCTCAACTAAAATATTTAACGCAATACCATCCAACAATATGATGTGATGTAAACTTATAACTTGGTCTCATGATCACACAGATGTAACTGTACGGGAATAAGAAAAAAAAAATACTGTTATTTTGTTAGAATCTTTTGATATACTATTAAGCCGCCCATTTCATTATTAAGAAAGGCAGTCTATCAAGGCTTAAGAATATAACGCGAATAGTCAGAAGCGCACCTTAAGCACGAAGCAACCAAATTCCAAAGTACAGTTCCCAATTAATAATAAGCCTGCCTTTTGTATGACTATCCGTTAGTCTGAGTGCCTGTATTTAAAACCCCATGGAAATATATACATACACACATATATGTTTGCAGGGTCTTGTTAATGTCAAGCAACATTCTCTTTGTATTACTTTTGTTACTTGACAAATTCTCAAATCAATTAACATCGAATGGTCGTCAATACATCCGCTCTAGTCGTTTAGCTCTCGAGATTTTATTCAAGTGTCACTAATTGGGGTTTGAAAACAAAATCCGTTAATGATTTCAAATTTTCACTTATAGTTCATTTATAGTTTATGGTTGACATATCCAAACACCTTTTGTCGCAAAACAAAATGTATGATATTTTTTATTAACAAGTAATGAAAAAATGACTGACCTCTCTTTGTTTTATAAAATACTGACGATAAACTTTTGACACGCTTGTCACTTAAGAAGGGCTGGCACTTTAGGCTGTAGATATGTAATTCTATGTCAATGTTAATTTTAATCATTAGATAGCCATTGTGCGGTGAAATGTGAAGATGTATGAAATAAAACTGAAATTTGCGCCAAAAAAGCGCGATGAAATTCCAAATCAACAGAATTGAATATTTTAGAAACACTGAAAACATTATTTGCGATATATAAATATCCTAAATTCTTGGTAATGTGAGCTCATGTTTTGTTTGTACTCTGCCTAATAGCATAACGCGCCAAGCCATGAAAAGTTAAATGAGTATATATGAGCAAAATTTCATACATTTGTATTCAAAATCTCTTAAAGGAAAATTAAGTAGTTAGTTAATAGTTAGTTAGTTACATACAACAACCATAAATATACGCACTATTCCACTGCCCTTTTTCTATATAACCATGAATTATTATTAATTCGTTTTAAAAGAACGAAGCTGAAAAATAATTTAAAAAAGCTTAGTACGCTTGAAAGCAGTGTAGTTTTATTCACGGATTCGAATTTTCGTATAAACTCATATTCGCTGTATTGTAGCATGAACCGTAAAGTAGGGCTGGAATTTGCAGCCTCGAAATTTAAAAATCTATGACATAAAATTGCTAATATATGTTTGTGAATATGAATTCTTGATAAACGTATTTAATATTTAATGTGTACCTTGAGCATGCAATACCAATTTTTTATGAATTAGGCTTTCTTCTACGGCTGCTTTGCGAATGTGGAAGTCCAAATATTTTGATTGAAAACACATATACTCTTCTGAAAGATTTAAACAAAAATGTTCATCAACACATCTTTCTAAAAGAAAATATATTTTAAAAATATATTTAACGGTATAAATATTATAATTTGGAAATATGTAAATATCAAATAGTTTTTATATACATATATCCGAGACGTTTCACGTTGCATATATTTATGCATATTAATGCATTAATATCAAAACTATTTATGGTTGCACACCATTTAAATTGCTAATTTATATAATTAATTATAAATTTTCTGTCATTAGAATTGTCAGCAATTAATTTATCATTTTCACGAACAAATAAAAGTGCAAATTTGCGAATGCATATGCAAAGTTTCATTAGATCCACGAACATTTTGCAAACTACCAATATTTCTGGAACAATACAATAAGAAACCCCCGAAAATTAAATCAGATCTCGCGAATATTAAGTTACAAAACAAATATAACAAAAACAAAAAGAACTTAAACTGATTTGCATAATGCGATAATAAACAAACGACTTACAACAAAACAAACAACCTAAAGCCTACAAAGTCAATGTAATAAAAAATAAGCCAAATAGAAAAATCCCTCTCATTAGCATATTCAAATTATAATTGAATCAATGCAGCAAACGCATACAGTGTTAAACAACAACAAAAACATTGACGGCACCAAACAGACAACAACAAACAGTCACATGCATATTTCGAATCCCTTTCGGTAGTAATTTTTAATATTAAGAGAATTCATATGCTAGAGAAGAGTTTCGAGAGGAGCTTCATCTTGATATTTTTTTGTGTAAATTGTTTTACCCACGTTTCGCTTATGCCAACAGACAGGAAGCACACGTTTTTTGTTGTTGATTTGTGATTTATAGCACCCAAACAAAGTCAAACACACTTATTAACATAAATGCAAATCTAATGGAGAGAAATTAAATCAAAACACACACAATCACTTACTCACTCTCATTATTTACTCTTCTATTTCTAAATGTTGTTTGTTTTCATGCAACACAAATGAACTCTTTAAGTGAGCAAAGACAGGAGGAACAAAAATTTTGAACTGGCAAAGATCCTTTAGCGTGTGTGCAACGTGTGTAAATATTATTTATGCAAATATTTACACAACAAAATATTTAACACAATATTCTAATGTTTTTCTTACGGAGATTATCGGTGTATGTGTTTTGTTAATGACCTTGAACAGTGTTTTTTAATCAGGGTTGGTAAGTGTGAGTTTAAAAAACATTTTAGGAAGTTGTATTTAGATGGTAATCGAGTTACATTAAAATTTAGTTCCGGGCCTATACCCACAGTAACGGTTTATGGACATAAAATATGCCAAAAACCAGTTTGTAGTTTAAATGTATATATTTGAGAATTAACTCATGATGAGACACTTTCAATAACTTTTAATTAGCACTATTAATATTTTCTTATATGTATATGTAACAGTTTTGTAACAATGTGTGCTTGTAAATACGTTTAAAGACAATAATAAAAGGTTTTTATAGAATGGGTTGGAATATACTTTTTTTTTGGTGTATGAAAAATGTGGTCGATCATGAGAGATATTTGATTGCAGTATGCATACGTGCGGCCATTTGCTTTTTGAGAGATAACGGAAGTATATCCGACTTAAATCTCACTTCAATTATGATTAGAAAACACTATGTTTTTGTAAGTTTTTTGTATTCTTGCACTTCTAAGCTTTTCATAAGCCTTGACCAACAATATCATCACAAGAGATGAATTTTCTTAATTAATTAATAATTAACAAACAGTTGTAAAATAGTTTTTGCTACAAATTTATAATCTGAAGGCTTGCAGTAGCAAATTTGTTACAAGCTATTTCTATATTGTCTTAGTTTAGTAGGATGTTTTTCAATCACTGTAAAATTTAAAGATTTGTGGGTCAAATCTCTATATTTTGAACAGTTCCTAGGGTGGCATACAAAGCGAGCACTTGGCGTACTTTGTTTTCTATATATCCGCGTTTGAAAATTTTTAATTTTTTTTTAATTTCAAATGTCTCAATGGCATATATGTAGACATATCTGACATTAAAATAAAAAGAACAATCAAAAGGACTGAACAATAGGCGATTGTCGTACAGCTAAATAAAAACAACAACATTTATATGAAATGGGCGTATTATTATGGTTAGTTTGTGTGAAAAATTTATTGAAAGGTTACATACACACGCCGCTTTTTTCTGCATTGACAGGACACCCTTGAGTAAAATTAGGCACAAGTCCTTTAAAATCCTTTTGATTATAAATTAAAAATTATATAATCCGCTTTGCACTGTTCAAAATATATTCTGCCAACCCGTTTTTTCCAAAGGAAAAATTTAAATGTTCATTAATTACTGGTATCTTTGAAAGGATATTCATTTAAGCATAATCCACTCAAAATCGTCTAGATATTAAAATATTGAGAACAACTTTATTATATTGTTTAGGTTTATTAAAAATAGCAACAACAAGATATATATATAAAAAAACATTTTAAAAAATATATTATGTACACATCTTCATTATTCTCATCTCAATATGGATTAGTGTCATCATCATCTGCATCACTATTATTATTGGGATTGCCGGATACAGTGAACTCAATTTCTACTAGCAAATCGTTGTGGGGTCCGTCGCCGCCAGCTTTGACATCAACATAAGCTGAACCATTACTAAAGACAGAGCCACTACTATTATTGTCTATCGTGGTGTTTGACGGAATTTCGAGATATTCAATTTGTATATCGGAAGAGTTATGCCCGTCGCCACCCCCATCATTATTATTATTATTTATGATCAAGTCACTGCTATAAACACCTGTTGAGCGGCTTAAGTGATCTTCGTT
Source organism: Linnaemya vulpina (assembly GCA_963675445.1). NCBI lineage: Eukaryota > Metazoa > Arthropoda > Insecta > Diptera > Tachinidae > Linnaemya > Linnaemya vulpina. The sequence goes on along the minus strand of OY776276.1, from coordinate 12,009,605 downwards.
AACAGCACCTCTGGTTGCAAGTGAATTACCGGAATCGAATGATGACTGTTGGCCATTTAAAATGGATTCTGTATGGTGACTTCCTACATTCACAACATCCGAGTGGGATCTTGAAGACGACGACGCACTACACTCGCTTTCCCCAACTTCATTCACAAGCTCAGTAGAAACTGTGAAAATATCTGATGAAATTATACTCCTTTGCAACGATACCGAATCTGATGATTCCAGATGCGAGTTGTCAATGAAATTTTGATTAGTTAACAGCTGATCTTTCTCTCTATAAAAATTTGATGATCCCGAAAGTTCAGTGGTCAAGTCATCTTTAGATGTATTCTGAAATTCTTCAGAATTTTTTAATTTAAAATCGATAACTTCTTTTTCTGTCGTCTGTGCATCCGCCACTTCTTGTACAGAACTAATGAAACTATTGGCAGAGGCTGAACTTGCAGTTTCCTCCAAAGCTACTCCCTCGCTACCGAAAGGATTAAGTTCATTCATGTTACCTGCACGCTCTAACGGCCGCACTAAGGAAAGTGATTGAGTTGTTGAGCAGGTTATTTCAGTATTAGTGCCCATGTCTTGACTATGTACTGTATCCACTGCCCCATTTAATGGTGGACAAAGATGTCTGTTATGTCTGTGTTCACTAATCAAGCCACGAGTACTTCGAAGATTTTGGTAATTTCTGGCATGCGATAAGTTGTTTCTCCGAAGGAAAGGAAAACGATGTGGGCTCATTTCCAGGCTATTGCTGCTTCTAACATTTAGAAAGTTTCCATTTACTGGTTGGTTATTTCGGTTGTTATTTCCGTAAGGAACATAGCGTGATCGCCTGTGGCGCATTATTTGCATTAGATCCACTGAGTTACTACGATTACTAGAGCGAAGCGAACGTAAGCGCCGATTTCCATTATGTCTTCGACTAAAATCCATACTTGGCAACAAAATTCACAGAAGATTTTTTAATAATATTTTATTTGAGTTAATTTATAACAAAACTCCGTCCGAAATGAGAAGCGAAATTTAGTAACGGTACGTTTGACTGGCGACAAAAATAATTTTGATAAAAAAAAATTTCAACTACAAAACTGTCACTTGATAAAAGTTTAGACTTAAAAAATTATTGTTATTGTTTCTAGTGTTACCGAAAATTATTTATGACTAGTGACATCGTTCAGTTGCCAAGTAACTCCAGTACTCGCAGTTCATTGCCCAATTCCATTCTATTTAGTTTTGAAATTTTACTCTTGAAAACAAAATAGTGAATAATTTTGACCATTTTTCTAAGATAATAATTGTGTTGTTTCATATTTGTTGTTTTCTTAGAACTGGTGTTACCTGATAATGGTACCAAGACCAGTGGTTGTGCCTGTACGAGAGCTTTTCATTTGAAAAACAAATTGATATTTAAGCGTTTCATATTATTTGGTGGGACGGTCCATGGAGTGCTATGTTGATTGTTATATAAACCGTCGTCAAATCGAATACAAATAATGATGATATAATAATTGACAATATTTCTTCTTCCTCTTAAGTGAAATGTTGTTAATAAAATCAGTTTGTGTTACAAATTTATTTAATCCATAATATATTATTCTACTTTCGTTGTTCGAGTATGTTGTATATGTAAATTGATTTGTTGCTGTTTTTATTTCTGAATATACAATAAATTTTTATATATAGCAAACATATTTTATTATATTCTAATAGCTATGGAATAATAAAAATATTTATGCCACGATATTGATATTTTATATATATATATATTTTTTTTTTTTGACTAATGCAATATATTCTTTGGCTTAACAACTATTTGCTGAAGTCGATTTTTGAAACAATATAAACTTAATGCGTTTTAAACTCTTATACAACTATAATATTAAACTTAAACAAACTCTTTCTTACACTATTACGATGCCAATTCATGAAATCTTTTATATCAAGTTGTGGATATAGAATGAAGCAATTATGTGGGAAAATGTAAACTCAACACAACGTACAATAAACATGACATTTTTATAGAGCAAAATAAGGAAGAGGACTATTTAGAAACATTTAAGTGTGACTAGACTGGAACAATAATTGATCAACTAAATGCTAAATGTTTGAAGAAGAAGGCTTCATTGGACTTTTAAAACAAACTTGAAGTAAAATCTCTCTTCAAAATGAATCCCAGCTGAATGTAATTCAAAAGAACCGAATAACAAAAGCTTTAACAGAAATATGCGAGTACGAGTATATCAAGCGTTATGAATTCGTTTCAAAATGATGAGAAATTTGATTAAAAAACTCCCGCTGAGATTGGGAGTACATGATGATGTTGCATGGTTGGTAGTGGTGTTTGAGTTGAATAGAGAGATGCTGTTGTGGAATCCATTTGTATATTCCATTCACCGTTATCACCACCCGAGTTGCTGTAGTAGAAATCGGGGCCTGCATCGGAAGTGTAAGTAGATAAGGTTTGATATTGTTGCTGCTGTTGCTGTTGCTGCTGCTGCTGCTGCTGAGCATGATTGATAATGTTATCGCTAAAGCCAGCCGGATAGTTGTGAGTAGATGCGTACAAAGACGAGTTTGGTGGTAGATCGGCATTAAACACTGTGGTGTAGATGTCCGTCGCTGCAGTCGAGGCGCTAGCAGAGTTTGAGTTGGAGTAGTAAGAGGGAGTTTGTTCCTGATGATGCAGTGTTTCATTGGTCAGCGGTATAGAAGAGTTAACATCAAAACTGTTAACAGTTGAGGGGAGAAGAGTGGAAAAGTAGTAGTCATCGGAATTGTAGCCTGAACTGCTTGTAAGGCTGGAGGTGTCATCACAACTTTCGTACATCCATTTTTGGTTATCTTGTCCGGAATAATCCTGGTTTAGGACTTGTGCTGTTGATTGCTCATAAATGTTGAGCGAATGTTGACATAAAACTGACTCTTCGATTTTTGAACTGTTTGATGAATATTGATGAGTATAATTGTAGTTCGTTACATGTGTTGAGGTTAAAGACTGAGAGTTCTCTTGAGTTTCGTAATGGATGCCGTAAGACATTTGTTCCAAGGCTGCATTGTGCTGGTTGTTGTAGTTAAACTCTGCCAATGATGAGGCGTATGCTGGTGCATTCATTTCTGCCAGCCACTGTGAGTTGTTCATTGAACTTTCAAGATTTCTATTATCATTAGAATAGTTTGTAGTTGTATTGCTTTTGGCAATAGTCGTGCCTTTTAAGCTGCCTTTCTGTTTCATTGTGTGCACCGTTTCCATTTTGTTGCTCTGTCTCCTGGAACCCTTTAAGCTGCATAGTTTTTCATTTAAGGCAGCATCTCTTGCCAGAATTACAGCCAAACTGCGAGCTCGACGACTACTACCCAGTAAACGTCTCGCCTCTGAAGAACCTTTAGCTTCCGGCTTGGGATGATCATGGGTACCTTTGGCCTGGAAAAATATAGCGTTTCCAGAACGTCGCCAAAAGTGTGTAACTGGATAACCACAGTGGCCGCGACAGGCTTGAATTTGTAAGCGGCCTGTGCAATTTCTGAAATAAGAAATTTAAGTTGAAAACATATTTCGCTTTAAGATTTAAAAAAATTTTTTTTATTTTTTTATTTAACGATTTCGAAACGTTTACCTATTTGGGCATTGTTTTCCTTGTTGCTTGCGTCGAGCTTTATCGCATATGGCTGGTCGGAGATGTACACTGTTGCCATTTGACAACTTGCAATTAGCCGAACACAATAAAACACCAAGACAACTTTTTTTCAATATATTTATGTTGTGATTGTTGGTATTCCGCATGGCCCAGCCAGAAGAATGTTTCTTGGCATCTTCATTGCTAGATGAATACACCAGCCGGCAGTGACCGTTGGCCCAGTCGTGAAAATCGTCAAATTCATTGACCATGGGAATAATTGTGTCATTGATATCCCAATCGATTTGCACACGGGATCTGGTAGCCGGAGGGCTAACAGCGCCACAAGGCACTGATAGTGGTGTGCTAATAACCATGATATATTTTAATCGAACAATTCTTAGTTTAATTAATTGTCTTATTTAACACTTGTAAATTGAAATAGTGTTCTATTTTCACTTTTTTTGTATTCAAGATGACGACTGACTGTCCCAGTAATATGAAGATCTGAGTGTTTCTTTTTACACTTTAATTCTTTTTCAATATTTACACCGAACACAAATAACAACCGTTCGAAACGACTGCGCAATGCTGACTGATTTCACTCTGCAATGGCAAAACCCAAGTTCCTTACAACCGAATCATTCTTCAGTTGGTAACCATTGAGGGTTGTTTGTTTTCATTTCTTCACAGTCAACAACAAATGGTGAACCTTAATCATGTTTCACGCACACAACAACGTCTACCCTAACCGGATTGGTTGCTTCAAAGCGGATAAACAATTATCCATTTATCCGCAAGCACACACAGTGAGTAACGTTATCCAAGCACTTCTTTCTTACCACCGAATACTACTGAGCACTGCAGTGTTTCAAGTATTTGCACAGCATGTATGTCCTTATAATTGTGTGCGTTCCCATCTAAATGAGATTGCGTTAGCATATGGGAGAGTGTACATACACACAAATGTTTGTATTTTGTCCGTTCCTCCAACTGGTAGTTAGGGAATTTTAGATTTATCGTAGTATTTTCATTTAATCTTGTGGGTTTTTCATTTGCACTCATACAAGTACAATTATTTACGGTTACCACAATTAAATTGTTAAATGTCCTATTGGAAAACAGTGGCTTGTGCTAAGTTGCTAACAAATGTTTAGAATTTCTAAAAATATTCAGTTGTCCTTTATTTACTTCCATTTAAAACACTTTGAATACTGAGAAATTTATTTAATTTTAGTTCAGAGACTTAATCATAGACTAGGCTCTGTGATTTTGAGCTGCGCCCAACTGACCATAAAAGGCAAGAAGTGCACGATGCACTTTCTTAACCGAGTACGAATTTTAATAACAAAAGTTTGTGATCTGCAAGCGTTGTTCCTTTTTCAAGTCGATAAAGGATTCAATCACAGTCCAAACTTCGAACTTATTCTTATCTGACAGTTTTTTACCAGTTAAACAACTTAATGGACCGTACGAGGATGTAAGAAATAACTCAAGTTTTCAAGTTCGTAGTCTCTGAAGCTGAGAAAAATTGTGAATTAATGCTTCTATTTAAAAGCATTTGGTTGGCAGAAGCTTGTTCTAAGTTTTTAAGAAATATCGACTTCGGAACGAAATGTTTGTTATATAAAAAAGTTTTAAATTTCTCTCACAAAATTGAATTTTCTCAATATTTTTAACAAAACAGCAATGGGAGACGATATTAAAGTTTCAGAAATTGAAAATCACTTTCATCTTAAGTTTTTCGATGCCACATTTAGTTGAAATTCTTATCAAAATCTAGAATTTATTTCTACGTTTTGTTAACAAGTTCTTGCAATCCTTATGTCAATCAATACGACATATTAAATATTTACAAAAAGCAACTGCGTTACATTCCTACTTCGGATATGCACTCCAAGAAAATCAAACTTTTCTCACACATTTAAATACACGTCGTTATGAAATCTTTTAAATTATTAACACCATCTGATAAACTTTCGCCAACAGCAAGATCATTCAAGATAAGGCACGTTACAACCCCTTCAAGGCCATTTTATTTACCAAAAAAGCCAAGGTGTTAAGAACAACATTCATAATTTATTTAAGTCATACAGGAAAAAGATCTCTTCCAACTGATACCAATTCTGACGCCGAAGGATCAGCCAGTAAACATGCATGTACTCAAATGTTTACTGTAAAGAAAACGGCATAGTTGCAAGGACTCTCACAAACTATAATTTACGCAACTCCATAATTAGAATCGCTGAAAAAGAAGTGCACACACAACTCCTTTGTCAAAAGAGGAAATATTTTCAATGGTGGCAGAATTTCTAAGGAAACGAAATGCTATTTGTTTTTTACGTGATGTGAATCAAAAGGATTAATAGGAGCATATAAACACATCACTACTATTTACTTAAAGCAAAAGGCAACTCTTCCAAGAGTTAAATGGGTCGTTAAAAAAACACTCTTTTCTAAAATACTTTTGTGAAAGAAGATACTGTAAAGAATTTACAAACAAAAAAGAATTGAAATAAGAAAAGGTATAAATAGGTGTGGCAGTCTAATTATGCCAAACAATTAATATTTGATGTCGTCAATTAACAAATGAAGAGGTGTTGGTTAAGTTCGAGACAGAACAATGAACCATAATTGGTTTAACGATAGCGAATAACTAACGTTAATAATTAGATCACACAAGTAAAAAGAACGAGTTTATTTCATTTTCTGTTTTCTGCTTTCTCTTCGCTCACAACGGAAAGAGATCATCATAATAATCGTATTTATTTCATCAAAATAATTGTGAGTGGTGGTGGCTCAGTCAAAAACTTTGCCGATCCTAAAACATTAATGTCACCGTAAATTTAAAGAGTTTTTGATTATTTTGAAAACGAGACAAAACCAATTCCGGCTATAAAAACGCCCTCTTTTGAGGTTTTAAAAACAAGGCAAATTCTAAATTCAATTGTGAACTCTTCCTTCAACAAATCAACAAACTTTTTCGAAACCTTTCAAAGCAACTCACAGCCTGCGGTGATCGCATAGAAATTTGTCTGACCTTATCATAAAAGGATATCATAACTCTTAGTCGTAAGGGATTTTCGTTTAATATTTACTCATTATTAAAATTTTCCTCAAATACCATCATGTATTTGCTTAATTAACTTTTTAGCGAAATAGCAAAATTAAGCATAGAATGAACAAGAGTGGTGCGTTTTACCAGAAAAGAAGAATTTACAAACAATTAAAAACCACACTCAACATAGAAGAAAACAATCCTCAACGTTACTCACTACTGGATTTTTTTTATTTACAATTTAACTTCTTTATGGTTATTAATGTTCATGTTAAAAAAATAGCTGATCATCACTGATAAGCCAAAGCCGATCGAACAAAGTGATACTTTGTTTTGTCAATGTTTTCTATTCTTTTCACTTTCCAAACTCTTCGCTTACTCTCAACAACCCTGTTTAATACTCGTGGCTTGATGTGGAAAAATTCAGTCTTAATTATTGTTAAAAGCCTTCACTGCAACATTAAACATTTTATAATTTTCGTATTGTTCAAGAGTTGGAAAATTTCAATTTTCTATTAATCTCATGTTGATAAATGAAATGGAAAAACTAAAATGCTTTGTTGTTGTACGGACGAGTACAAGTAGTTTGTAGAATGGCTGGTCTGCTATTTTTTCGGTAAGTGTTGTTGTACACCAGAAAACAATAGGCGCAAACAATCTCATAAAGATTTACACCAACTGATAACCACAAATCAGCAAGGAAAACAACAAGACTAAGAACAGAATAAGAGAAACTAACATACAAATTCCGTTCTGACATGCTCTGCTCTGCTTTGCTTTGGTTCGCTTTGGACCAATATCTCACATAGTGAGCATTAACCCTCAGAGGGCCAACAATGATTATAGTAGGCAAACGCGAACATATCAAAATTGCCTGATAGCAAAGAGTCAAGCGAATAAAATGAACCACAATCTAAATTTTAGGAGACACAAGATTGTTCTGATACGCTAGAAAATTTAAAGCCGCAAACGTAACATGAGCTTCAACACCCTAAAGTACGCTAAATATCATGTATGTTGCACACAACTACTCCAATTATAACGCTTGAAGGACAGATAACCGAACGCTAAGTAGGGTATGTTACTTGTCTTCGAAAATGTTAACGTACGGTCTTTGGCATGTGTAAAATGACAGAAACAAAAAACGAATTACACTGTATCCCTTTCGAGCACCAGTGTCAAGTTTTTCCCAGATTCATTTAAGGTTTAAATAAATGTTAAAATTCGATTTCACAACAATAACAAAAATACTTGTGCGCAATCGTTGCTTCAATGTCCATACAGCTTCATTCAGTTCCCAGCTAACAAAGTCATTATATGGCCGAGTATCCTGCAGGGTTTTACAAACCAGCAAACATATAAACGTATATTGAACTGATGTTTAACTGGAGATAAAACACCAAAAATGTTCAACGTAAAAAAGAGATTGAAAACACAACAGAAATAACATAAGAAGAACAGAAAATCATTTGTTTGGACATTTATTTACCAAACAATTTATTTTCAACAAAATATAAAAAAAAATTTATTAAAATAACAAAATAGGTACGTCTGTTTGTGTGAAAGAATAATGAGCGAGATTTTATTTTAAGCGAAATTGTCCAAAGCGGATTTGATCAGGTTGCATATACATATTAAACTGCTTTTCATTGCATTGTTAAGTAATTTAAATTCTTTTACAAGAGTTAATAGTGCTCTAAACATAATGGCATAAGAAGATTACAAAGATTCAGTGAAACTAATTCAATATTCTAACGATCAGCAGGTTCTCATAATCGCCAAATTCAACCTCCTCACAGATAGAATTATTCCGGTTGAAAACATAAAAATATTTGACTAAAAAGACAAAAACGGAAAACTACTCGTAATATATTGTATGAAATAATTAAGTATTTAATAATGAATGGAAACAGATTTCCACTCTTCATTAACTTAAATTGAAAACACAATGTCTATGTAATTGTAATTCACATCAATCAAGTTGCACTCAATATTTTTACTGAAACGTATGCGATTGGTTCTTCATAAGATTGAAGAAGACTGTCAATTGATTTTATTTTTCAAGAGCATTCGAAAAATTTTTTTTTTGCTTTTTATTTAATTAGAGACAATAAGGAAAATATATTCTCACACCAAAACACTACGAATACCATGAATTTAGTTAAGAGCAAAATCGTATACGATATTCAATGTTACGACTTATTGTTATTATTTAATGCATTAATAAGGAAATTAATTTAAATCTCTACGCCCAACAAACTCTCAACATGGTAAAACAACGATGAGAACCAAATAATTAAATATGAAAAAGATTTAAAAAAAGCTGCGGGCGTAGGATCGAAACTGTTAAATTGCAAAAGAAACGGAATAATATGTCAATGGTTTTTTCTGCACAGGGTGTCAGCCAGATAGACACCAGCAATGAGAGCATGCGTGGCTTGTTTGCAGAGTAAAACTCTGTGCGAGTACGTTTCTGTGAGAACTCAAAACCTTTTTGCTGTTTGTTGTGGAGTGGAAAACCGAGATGTTGCATAATATTTATTCGTGTGCGAGTATGATGGTATTGGGTGTTATAATTTTCAATTAAAATTATGTTATAAATTTTGAAATTTTCTTTTAGAATTTTAGTTGTAAAGAGTTGTAGTAGATTTTAATTACAAGCAAAAATGTTTTTCGTTTAAACTTCAACCCTTAGGAATATCTTTATTAATTCTCTACAATTATCAATTCTTTTCCATAAATTTGTTGTGAACCTTTCGGTAAAGGAAAATTTTAAATTCTTCTTTAGTCTAAATACTTTTATTAAAATATATTATGATTTCGTTTATATATATATTATGCGGGCTTTGATAATGTGAGATGTGACATGTGAAAGGACGATTAAGAAATATATGTTTTGTATAAAAAGATTATTTACAACAGTTAGTTATTATATCTCTTGTGTACCCAACAAATTTCTTTAGTTTCCAATCACAAAACATTAGAATAGTATTATCTTCTATAAAAATATACTTTAAGCTAACATGGGGATATAGTGATGAAAGCGTCTCATGATCGCGTTCTGGAGATTTGGCATGGTCTGCGACTATAGATTTTATGCCAGCAACTCTTTATGAAAATATTCGATTCGAAGGTGAGTGAATAACTTTCCGCGGAAAAGAATCGAACAGAAGATAAAATAGTCATAAATCTGTTTTAACGCTGAAGGCAACCACTTGAGGCGTGTCATCTTTTCCACTTACAGAAAAAATTTCAAGTTTATTTATCTCTTAATATTTCTGTTTAATTGTGTTATACCACAGAATATACACTATACATAATATATATTTATGTATATACATAATCTTTAGATATACTCAGTAGAGCAGTGAATGAAAGAAAAATCGTTGACAACCTGCGCTTTTATACCAATTTTATGGAAAAGAGTTTCTCCCATAAAATATGTTGAACTTTGACATTCGCTGTGGCAAAGGCACTCCGATACTCCTACTTAAGCATTTTTAGAATTTCTAAATTATATGAGATAAAAGTCGCTGTTACTTCCTACACATAATCATGGTTTAGACTCTGAAGTTTATTCTTGAAAATCGCGAGACCGTTCGTTCTAATATTTTTCATTGAACTTTTTATCTTCGTGGTAAAAAAAAAAAATCGGAAAATATATTAACAAGCAATTAATCAATTATATCATCAAAAACTTGCGAAACGCAAAAAGAAAACATTTTGGATGTCTCGGTTCATGAAAAACTTCGCAGGTCTAAAAATCAGATTTCCACTTAAACGGATTTCGAAACGGAAACGAATCAATTTCAAAGTGCTTACGAGAATTACAAATCTTGCAACAAACTGCCTTTAAATTTTTTTTCGTTTCACAATATTCTTGATTATTGGAACCTCTACTACATTTACAATATCATTTCAGTTACAGCTGCTTTTCTTTTATGTTTGAAATATTTTATTGCATTTTCAATCATTTAAATAAAATTCAATTCGAGTTTTGAAGTGGCCGCCATGAATATGCTTCAACATTATTACCATACCAAATACTTAAGGTTTAAGAACGCCTTAAGGCGTCACGAATGAGAAAATAATTCAATCACTTCAAGATTCATGGCAGTATATTTTGCATTAAAATATGTTTAAAGTGCGCGTATGTAATCGATCAATATTATATTTTGTTGCACAAGCAAAATGTATAATGAATTATTATAACTAAACACCACATTAAGCAGCAAGAACTACAGAAATCCTTAAGATACTTTAAAATTCATTGATGTAAAAGAATAAGAAACAAAAAAGGACACACAGATCAGAAAACAATAGAGACATTTTTAAGCCCATTTGCATGCAAACTCGTCCTGCTTGAACTTCGACACAGCAACAATTGTAAAACAATACATCCTTATAACAATAGCTACAGCCATATCAATACTCTTATATTCTCATTAATTGTTGTGGAAGGTTCCTGTTGATACTCAACGTAGTACTAACAAACAAATTCGCCAAACAAAAGATTTTCTTTTTTCTTTAGGAATCGCCATGCATGCGACGAAAGCTGCAGAAGAACGTGTAGGTTGGTTGCAGGAGTGTTTAGTTGATATCAACAGATTGTTGAATACATATTTTGTAATTTAAACTCTAGGGAATATCTCTAAAAAATATTATTTATTCAATAACCGAAAAAATCAAAGTATTTAATTATTTTGTAACACAAATACCAGACACATTTCGTCCATGTCAACCACGGGTGTGTATGTTGTGTACACTGTGCGGTGTTTGTTATTTTACAAGAATGGTGAAATATCAAATCAATTTCATAAGATATTACAAAATTTCAGAAATATGCGCACGACAGTGTGCGCAACTTCCAAAGTTGATAAGGAATGAAGTAGAAAACTTATTTTTAAATATCAATGGCGATTCGTATGAACACAAATCTACACAATGTGTGTGCAATAAGTAGCCGATAATGCAATTATATGAAGATAAGGACATATTGAATGTATGAGAGTTTAATTGATAAAAAATTGTTTTTGTAATTGCCGGTCCAAGTGAGTTTTAGAAAGGACATTTCTTCCTCTCGTTAATTTTTCCAGAAAGTACATATTTACAAGTGTACAGATTATTAACAAGTAAAATAAGATTGAGTTTATTATTCAAAACAAGTACTTTTAAAAAGAATTTTTTTTAGAACTGTATGCAAATTTTGTTGTCTTGATGCATTTTGCAAGTCAACCGGTGTCCCATATTCTCCGAAAATATTATTTTAGTGAAATAGTTGTTCAAGCGTTTCGAAATTTCCTCAACCTCGTAAGTAGGTCGTGACTATATTCAATATCATCTTCTGATTTATTCATCAAACATCTACATTTTCTTCTGCGCTTTCATTTCATAAAGTACTGTTGCAGAAAACAAAGCCTGTTAAGATGTATTTATTTTTAATTCTCATATGTCCTTTACATTCTAATACACTTATTGGACGGCCTACCGATGTTCGATGTCTAAACCAGCATTCCCATCGCTTCGAATGTATATTTTAACGGAATGAGAAGTGTGCTAGTGGAACCGCAATTGCGGTCGTAATTCCTATAAATACCCAAATCACAGTCCTTGTGGGTTCAATAGCGTAGGAGAATAAGAACGAAATGAGAGTGTGTAGCTAAAAAATTTTCTTTATCTTGAATGCAAAAAGAAAACGATCTTTTGTCGAACAAAAGAAAAGAAATAAAAGTAAAAGATCTCAAATGTCGCAATATCAAACAATTATGTCCAAACACTGAAAACAAGACCCCACATGCCATCGTGTTGCTTTGAAGCGAATGCTAATTCTGTGAAATTTCTCAAAAACATTTCTGTTTTAGGCAGCAAATCGTGCTCTCGAATGTTTATCAAGTGAACGATTTCACTATTCTTGTGGAATTTCATTACAACTGTATTACTTATTGAATCATTATTTGAAATGTATTTATTTTTCATGTGGTTTCTCAAGTGAAAGAACAATGATAACAATTCCGTCTTTAACTCTACAATGTGACTGGGGGTCAACTAAGTTGTCAAATACAAATATTTCGCAACATGTAATCTGCTATTATCGGTATAGGGTTTATGGAATAACAGCTTTTTTATATCTTAAATTGATATGTAAGAGTAAAAGAAGTACAGAATGGAAAACAATATTCAAACTGATCAAATCACACACTTTCAAAATGAAACAAATTTCTGTCATTAAACATTCAACGATGCGTGAGAACTTCTCCTCTCATTAAATCTGCCAAAAATGCCTATTAAATCTTTTTTTGTTAAAAGTTTGAGCTTCCAACCCCTAAATGTATTAAATGAATAGCAATTTAAAAAAAAAAACAATCTCATGTACGAGTTTTAAAAAAATATCTGCTTCTTTAATTTTTCACTATCCTGACCGTAGGAATCTTTTTGCTCATGCCGTTTCAAGTGGCTTGTGGTCTCTCAGTTTCTTTTTAACAAACTTACGCAAACTTTGTCAATGAATTGTTGCCTTGTAAGGCCGGGGATGATTTTTGGTAGCTTTAATACGAATTGTATTTGTATCTGTCAAGTGGCCTCTTATAAAATTGCAACATCACAGGCATAAGAGGCAGCCACAAGCTTTGAACTTCGTGCATACAATTCAAGTGGGGAACAAAGTTTGTAGTTTTGTTTCAATTTATGCACAACAGATCGCTCCTTAATTTATGACGCACCATATAAACTATTTGTTGAAATTGTGTGTGACCCAAAACGTAAACGAGAAAAGAACTTTCATCACTTTACCGAGTTTTTAAAATAGTTTTAATTGTGTATATTTACAGCCATTTTTTTTTGCAGCATAAAATATAATTTCTAATGTTGGTCGCGTGAAACGTATTTGCAAGCGGAAACCCCATTTTTTCTGCAGCACTTTTAGTGCGTCACCAACAATAAAACACATTTGATTTGAAAGATATTCTTATTGAGACATGTAAAAGCGAGCTCTCTTTCCAATTCTGAACAAAAAAATAGTAAAAATTTTGAAAATCAACAAAATCCTCACAGGAGGATGGTAGAAATAGAAAACGTTTTCTTTGTTGTTGCGTAACTTTATATTCCACGCTTCAAAATAATATATCGCTTTTAAGGGGGTTTTTTTTTTGCAATGGATCAGCGTGTGACCCCTACACATGCGATGCAATGTGCCAGAACAAGAAAGGAGGTCAGAAGGACTTTTGTTGTAGTTAATTATACTCTTTTACTGCGGAGCTGAATTTTTTCCTAAATGTACCGACGAAGGAGTGCGCTGTACTCAGTTCTATTGCGGAAGCCGCAGTTAATAGCTGTTGGTAATGTTCAGCGAGCAGTCTTGGGCCTTCGTTATTAAAATAGGCTGAAAACAATCATGGAGATCAGAAAAAGGCAACACCAAACGCATGACTGATTGTTGAGTCCAACTAAGGATCCTGTGTTCACTACTTCATATGTGTTCACTACTATATGGCTTATTTATTTTTTAGAACACAAAGTACCCTTTGAAAAGTAGCTTTTGAAAAAATATATATTTTATAAAAGTATTCTTAAAAAACCATTCCAAAAAAAGTCTACTTTAAAATAAATATTTTTAATAAATGATCCTTCCTCTTGAATTGTGTCGTTTAAGGAACTTTTCCAAACTTCACTGTTGTGTGCCTGTTTCAATGGCGATAACCGCTGATCAGTATCGCAGTATCGATGTCGACGCTACATTCGCCTTCGGAATGATTTCGCCATTTGACCCCTCTCCTTCATAGTTCTGGCACATAGTTGTGGCACCACAACGTCTCCCTGGCGAAATAGTGACTTTATGAAATATTCAATCTATTTACATACATCTTTGTATTGGAACCTTAAGGTTTATTCATCATATCATAGTTCTTTGACATTTCCTTAATTGGAAATGAAAGGAAATCATTTAATTATTCTCCACCAAATAAGCACTTCTCTAATATCATGAGTACATTAACCTCGTCTGCGTGTTGTGTGATTTGCATTCAACAGCAACCAAGAGAAAAATAAAAATAAGTTAAAACACAATTTCGTTTAACATTTAACGATTATTTTGTTTGATCATCAAACAATATATCACTTCCTCCCTGTTTTGCCACCGCTCAAGTTCTCTTTCTATCTGATGAATTGAGTAAATCATAATTTTGTTGCACGAATGTCTTTGAATACATGATTGTGAGCACAACTTTGCTTAATAGATCTATTATTATATATTTTTATTGTTGTTATTTTGGTTATAATAGTGTTTTTTTTTTTACTTTATTAAATTTAATTAAAGATTTCATGTGCATGTTTTAGGGTGCTTTTTTTTTTGTTTAGCTTCATATTTTTAACACAATCATTTCTAATTTAAACTTTTGTTTGTTTATTGTTCAGCTTCTTATTAAAATTATTAACAATTACTGACTCTTGTTGCCCGAATAAACATGATAAATATAAAATGGAGTTTCTATATTCCAAGTGAACGGTGCATGTACATAGGAATGCATTTCGGAGAATATATACACAACGGTTTGAGCCTCTACATACTCTGATATCGTTTTGGGTATTATATTTTTAAGGCATACTTTTTCAATTAATATCAATTAAGCTGCACACTCACTTAAATATCCACTGTTGTGTTCATACGAACTTCAAAGTACTCGTTCAAACATTTAAGTTTGTGTATGTTAAATTCAAAATTTTTTTCATGTTTGAGAGTTTCTGCGCAAGAATTTATATTCATTTTAACTTTTCATGTACAATTTAGCATTGCACTTTCAGATCATATTTTTCACTCTGTTTTTTAATATATTTAACCAAATCTGAACTGTCATTGTTTTCATAGTTTGGAGAGAGCAGAAAATTTTAAAACTATAAATTTGGCTCTGCATTGACTACACATGTAGAGCTGAAGTTATTGAACTATGCAACAACGAACTCTATTCCTTCCTTTTTTTTTTGTTACAAGTTTTTCAATAGAAACTTGTCTGACTGTAGAAAAGCTTTTGAGCTTTGCGGAATTAATATAAATATGATTGAATTGAATGAATAAATGAAACTTGAAAACTAAACTCCTTAAATTTTTCTTACATTCGCAGTTAAACAATTATTAGCTAAAAATTACGTGAAAATATACCGAGTGCTCTCGTGAATGCAACTGAACTTTCAACTTTTTGCTGTATTCTAGGCTTAAGATTTTATTTTTGAAGTAAAGGATATATGAAAATACTAGTTTTAGTATATTTTTTCAATGAAAAAATGAATTCTCATCATAATACTTGCGCCTTTCCTGCTATGTAAGGACAACAAATTTATTTCTCTCGAGGTAGTTGTCACACCTTTAATCAATAAATTGGTTACAAGCAATAAAAAACAATTAGCAGTTTTTTATACACACTAAAAGTATTTTAACTTTAAACAGTAAGTCCTACTATCATCGAAACAACAACAACAATACATTTATCCCTTGATAGTCAATATCACCCTATAATACCCGTAACAAGGATATCAGCACCCAAGCGCAATCAAGCGCAAAAAGTTTAAAATTTTAACAATAACAACAATTTCTTAAATAATTTAAAAAAATAACATACAAAAGAATAAAAAAAACTAACGCACATAATTGTCATTTTAAAGTGTATAGCGAATCGTGATTGTCTCTTGCATCGCGCAGGACCAGAGAAAACCATGTCTAACGGTTGACGCATGTTTACACTGACAAACAACACTTTTGTGCTTAAATCCGTATGATTGAGAAGGAAAGGCTAGGAAAAACAGTCATCTCTATTATTGCAATACTGATCGCATTATCCCTCTGTCACGCTCATAAATTTATGCAATTGTTCGATAAAAAACTAAAACCAAAAATCAAGACAAAGCCAATAGAAGTGGCGGGCAAGTATTTTTGAAACAAAGTTTTCAAAAATTTAACGTGCACTCGTACATTATCAGTAAGAGAGGTTAACTCAACCAGAAGGCATTGGAAAACAATAAAATAGATAAACACTTTTTTCAGCAGAACTGTAAAAATGTTTGCAATTGTGTTGTTCGTGGAAAGAACAATTTCGCGAACAATAGAAAAAAACTTAAGGCTGACACGCGTTTAAAATGTTAAGTTCTTATTGTAGTTTCAAAACAAACAGTAGGGATTTTTAATATACGAAATCATAATAAAGCATCCTCACTACTATCAAAAGCCAATTGAGTGTTCTCCTGTGTGTGGTAGAAGTTATGCGCCAATAATAAAACTAACGTTTGTTTATGTCTTGTACAAATCCTACAAACTCACAGTTTTTTATATCAGTGGGAAATGCGGGCAACGTCTGCTTCATAATATTTCATTTTGATTTTATATTGAGTATCAATTATAAAATGCATCATTTGCGGACATATTAATGCAGATCCAATGCTTAATATATCTCAAGTCCTAGAGTTATAGTTTAAATGATGAGTGTGATACGTATAACAGAACTTTGATATGCATGCTGGGTTCGGTTCACCAGTTCTCCACCCAAAATAGCTTTGCAACACCAATCATCGGATTGCAAAATATATTTTAATAGCATATGCAAACGCTAACTTCCACAATATCACTGATATGTATATACAGGGCTACAAAATCACGCCGTAATTAACCAAATCCTTTAGCAGAGAAGTGCCATTAGGCAGCGTCAGTGAAACATCTCTAAATTAAGTTGCTTAGCAGACACGGCGAGCACGCACATACATTTCAGCTAATCTCCATTAGTTGTTTACTGCAAGCCTTAATTGTGATAAGAGCAAAATAGTTTCATTCGCATCAGCAAATAATAAAAAGATTTGTTATTCTTTAATTAATCAAACACGATTTAATCGCCTAAATAAGCTGAAAAGAAATACGAGTGCAAAGAAACTAGAACCACGACGAGATGCTTTCACAAAGTGATGCTGTAATTAGTTTTGCAGGATTACAGGCATTCAAATTTATATGCCTTTTGATAGGAGAGCAGCGTTTACACAACGTGGCTTTGTCGCATGGAACGATATTTTGGTTCTTTTCGATGTGGAAACGAAAAATAAATACAAGTGAATAATATTTAGGTCCCCCATAAAAATAAATAAATATACAATTAATATTAGATAAGAATATTAAACGCATGTATTTGACGGCAGTGTTGTTACGAAAAGCCAAAGAGCGAAAATGATAATTAATTTTTAAGAGAATTAGTAGAAGTTTATAGATAAGAATACACGTGTTATTGAAAATGTTCATACGAAAGTCTATGAAAGACACTTCGTGTAAACGCGCTCCAAAGGGATATATGTACATACATCTATATTCTGATATTATTTGCTTTCAGTTGTATTCTTATTTACTCAAGTATTTATTTGTTGTTTGTGTGTTTTTGTAATTGCTTCCTTAATTGCCTTTGTAACTTGTTGTATGCTCGTGTTCTGGAACATCCTTTTGGCTGCCAATGAAAAGGCTTACAGGAAGAGCAACATTGACTGTGTAGCAAGAGCACGAACATTGCAGAGGTTGAATGATGTAGTGTTATTGACATTTGAGATTAATATCGCATTATGCTACTTGTGTAAACACTTTATAAAAGGATTATTTATCCCCACTGAGGAACGTTTGTATCAAAAGGGGAGAACGGCATAATTTTATTCATGGGGGAGATACAATTTAAGACCACCCATACAAAATATTCATCATATAAATTTGTTTTTAATTGTTAGTAAGATTGCATACCTTTTTCAGATTTTGACTTTTGATGGGACTAATTTGTTAGAACATCAAAAAAAAAAAACAACGACAAACAATTCATTTAATTTACTAGCTAACGAGTATGTGAACACTTGTACAAGTAGCATCTCGCTTCCATTGTTTTTGTTGTCTTTGTATTAGTATTTCCTTTTGTTTGCTCTGCTGTTGTTTTGTTCTGCGATTATCCTTTGTTTGGTCTAAGCTGTTCATTATCCTGTTACTCAAATATAAATAAAACACAAAGGACTTTTTGGTTATCTGTGCACGAAAATTTTGTTTGAAGTTGTTTGCATCTGAAGCTGTCCTTTTATCTGTTGTTGTTAATTTTATGCCAAAGTGAATGCTGTTGTGCGATAATTTCCAAATGTTTGAAACACGTAATCATCAATAATTTTTATCGGATTTTCTGTAAAATACTGAAATCTGTTTCGTAGCGGAGAGTAATCCATCACAGACAAAATATATGATTTAAACTCCACAACTACTCGTATAATCCTTATAAAATCTATCTGATATGAAGTTGTTAAAAAGCGATGTTTTAGTATCTGTGATGTGTTCACTAATACTGAAAAAACACGAATCGCAGTTGTGACTAAATTTGTGAAGTAACTGCTAAGACGGTCTTTCGCGTTCCTGCGACATACACAGAATTATGCCATTTCACTGTTTATATTGATATGGCTCCTTCTTTGTTTTGTTTCACATGCAGTACACATGAGCATTGGTGGAGCATTGTTGATGGGAGCATAGTGACTTCCGAGAACTTCGCTTTGATATAAATTAATTGTTGTTAATTTTCCCTTGTTCTATGCTGTGAATATTCTTAACCTAATAAACATTTATTAATTTTTTCTTCTCTTTATTTACGTAATCCTTGGCTGTGAGCAATCAAATGATATATTCAAATAGTTCGGCTTAAGTCATTATATACTTATCATTTGCTTACTGGTAAGCAACGTTTCTGCTGAGTTGACCTGCAGTTATTGGATTATCAAAAACTTCGACGAGTCGTTTAATAAACCACCACACAGTCATTAGAGTGTTATAACACAACATGCCGCAAGATCTTGATGACTTTCGATGGGATTTCTCTCTACTATCCTTTTGATTTACTTTTTTCTCTATTATTTTCGGAAAATATATTACAGTATTAATGACAGCAATCAACCAGTAAAACACCAAAGACTGCTGCATATAAAAACTCAGCCAGAAATTTACACACCATTCGACGCTGGCAGGCATTAAATAGTACAAAAGCAGAGCGACGGTGGTGGCAAAATTCTAAATCGCAACACTTTATTGTCACATTAGATTAATAATGTGCTTTTAATAACGTCAAAAAGGATACAGGATGCTGCGAAAAAAAGAAGCAGAAAACGTATGCTTCGTGTCACAATGATTATAAAGTGTTTTTGTATCTTTTATTGTTTGTTGCAATAAATAAGGGGAGTGAGTGTTACTCAAATGCCATTAACTGTTTGTCTGCTTCATCGATGAGTGTGACAGTAGTTTCAAAAATTGAAAGGAACAACACCAAAATTCTAAATCTTTAAACAGGGTAGATGGAGAATGCTAAAAAAGCAAATCAGTAAAGCCATATAAAATGATGACAACCACTACACATACATATTGTAAGTATATTAAACATATTATTTTTAGTAACTACTAAACAGATACACTCTGAAAGAGGAATTTCTTTTGAAATTCCAGATATCCTAGATCAGTTTCCTGCTACTTTCGTTATTAAGGATCTGCTATAGCATATGATATAGAAATATTGCACATACATATATTTTTTTAAGTTTTTCTTATTTCTTATAGTTTTCTTATTATGATAGCTCCTATTGTCTCTGTACATGTACAGGTCTGAAACAATGTCCCTGCGGCATGTTAAGTTTAGCTAACATTTATTTTCGGTGTATCATGCAACGTTCCGGACTTATCCCTTTTTATTATAATATGTAATGCAGCCGATATCTGCCCCCGCATTTTGCAAATGCTTATCGACAACTTTTATTGTATTCTGACATCTCTAAGGTAACCACGATCGCTTGTGCTCATGAGTACTGGACAATGTTCGCGATAGCGATTCCAGATATGTTGTACTAAAAATGAGAATCATTTACATGTGGTACAGTTCCCAACAGATTTCGTTACGATTCCACTGATTTGAAAAAAAAACGATCTTGGCGAAAATTGTTGAATCTCCAGCAAGAAGTGTTTAACACAGACACACACACACACGCACATGCACTCGTATGCGCATATATAGTTTCGACTTACATTCTGCTGTGCAATTGAAGTATCCTTTTTGCTTTAAAGAGTATAAAACTAGCAGCTGTTTACGTTTCTAAAATTTTACAGAAACACATAGAAACTAATACAACTTTCGTACATGAACTCTCAACATAAAGGACAAAATTACTCTATTTTCGGTTAAGGAGTTATATATAAACACCTTTTGTTTTAACCTTAATTTAATTACGTGCTTAGAAGTACTAATGCATGCTTTTTCTAAAACTAAACAGAAACCACAAGGAACGTGAGATGAACCTTCCGGCTGCAAGTAACCAACAGTATGGAACAACTACTTAAAACGAGCAATAAACTGGTGGATGTTGACGTTAAGCTTAGCCTCAACTGTGGCAGAAGTAGAAATAAAAACTATTAAAACTGCAGTTAAGGGAAACTTACCCATTACATTGCTGCTGACAATATTGATAATGACGATCATCATCGTCGTCAGCATGACGATGATCATTATGATGATGTTACGACGTGGGAATTTCTCTAAAGTGGCATGCGGGTGTGGAGTTGGTTGTTTCAGTCAGCTTTTTAGTTTCTTTTTATATATTTTACATCATATTTTCATACTAATTTAAACGTTTTTTTTTTTTTTAATGAAAATGAGGTTGAGGTAAGAAAAGCAATTAGTCTGTGAATGGAAAGACAGTATTAAAACTCATTTGAATCATAGTAAATCCGAAAGTAACTGGAATTTTGAATATTTTTCAACATTTTCATTTGGCATATTGATTTATTATTCTTAAACAGTAGTTAATTTCGTTATTAAGGAAACAATAAAGCAAAATGTTCTTTAGAATAAAAGACTTGAAATCATAAAAGTTTGGCTCAAGTAGAAATGGAACTAGAGTTCACAAAATAGTCAAAGGACAATACAGGGATTAAAATTGTATGCTCGTATATAATTTGATATTCAAATTTGTACAAATAAAAGCTGTTATCACCTTCTAATAAGCCATCTGACATGATGGCAAATAAGAAAACAACAGTACTGATGATGAAAGTACTTTTTTATTTAATGTTGTTGATTTATTTTTGTTTCTAAGTTTTAAGAGTTCTCTGACATGCAGGAGTGCCCAAACGTGCTTAACAGTATGGCATACAATTGGGGTAACGCCAACTTTTAATTAGTTATGAAATCAAAATTAATTGATTAATCAACTACCCAAAATGTTATACATTTTGCAGTATGCAAGATTAGTTTTTATATATACAATTATTATTTTTCTGTTCTCATATATAGAAGTTATAGAAATCCTTAAGCCGTTGCTACTGCACTTGCAGTTGGTCGTAAGCAAGTTATACCTTAAGGTTATAAATTCAGCATTTACAAGAAAATACCGGTCTTAAACTCTCTGTTAAATCTTTGTGTTAATTAAGCTTCCATACCTTCTAATACATAATAAATAAACCAAGTCAACTTTTAGGAAATTTCAAAAACCTCCCTCCCTCAACTTTGCGTGTTATATTCCACCCTTGTGTGATCTAACAGCGATAGATTAAACACCAAACGCTATTAACATATATTAATTTAAAAATGCGCTTATCTTCCCGATTTTACCTCCAAGTAAAAACAAATATCACAATGCTTATCACAAATTGATGACATGTAATATGATCTGATCTTAGCAGCTTCTATTGATCTTTTGTATCTGTTTCAAATGCATTAACAGATGAAATTTTTAACAAATGAAATTTTGCTTATTTCATACAATTCAAAAACACCATCGTGTTTATGTTAACTTTTCTAATGTACGAAACGTCGCGTGCCATAAACTAAATGGAAAAGCCAACGAGCACAACTTAAACAACTCATATTACAGTATTGGGAAACAAAAGAAAATTCTAATCCTAAATACACAACTCATCATACACAAATAGACACCACGCCATGCCAGAGAAATTTAGTTTTTCTAATTGGATTTTTCGAATTTAAATTTCCAGGGTGTCATCATGTACATTATAATTAAAATTATTTCTTGATATTCAATGGTAAGATAAAACATTAAGTTAACTTATTAACATATGAGTCAGATGGCTGGCTGATTAGTGTTAATTGTTTTATCGCGGTTTGTTACGAGAATGATGAATGCTTTATTTGCCTTATATGATATGAACACCAGTCATATCAAACTAATAACTTTTCACTTTAAGGCTATCATGCAAACTCTTAACAGCATTTGCTACTCAATTTCTTTTCAACTCCCTTTTGAAGTTGTCACAGAAAAATCTGTTTAAAAAATGTTTGACTTCTGCTTCCGAATTCTTAGATACTTGACTGTTCATGTTATCTAGTTTGTGAAAAAATACAAAGCAAAATTATATACATATAACACACACGTATATATATATATATATATATATATATATATATATTATATCTGATTTTTTAACCTTTTTTTCGTTTATTAATCAATAGATTTGTTTAAGTTTTTAGGTTATTCAATATTAATATATATATTTTTTTCGATATTTCGCTAGCCTTCGGTTAGCTTCTTCAGGAAATTATTTTATATAGAAATTATTTTATATAGAATATAAAATAATTTCCTGAAGAAGCTAACCGAAGGCTAGCGAAATATCGAAATAAATATATATATTAATATTGAATAACCTAAAAACTTAAACAAATCTATTGATTAATATATATATATATATATATATATATATATATATATATTAATAAGTTGAGAAGTTTGAAACTTTGCAAAACTGTGGTTGAAGTCTACTGACGATTTGGTAAGAAGCACCAATGAAATGCATATAGACATTGCTTAACCACCCAACAAATAAATTTCATATTATAATAGTACAATGACAATATGTCAAAAAATTAGTTTATTAACAATTCAATTGAGATTTTATTTTTCATTTTGCCTTATAAATACTTTCATTGTTATCCAAGGGATTTCTAATTGTATAAAGGTATAGAAAAATAAAATAGAGTCGTATCGAATAAAAGTTGTTTGTTGGGTTTGGTTTGTATAAGTTTCATAGCCTGCTACACTTATTATAATGTGATTTTGTGAATTTTTATAGTTAATTTATTTAACATAATTCTCAGATGGTTTTTGGAAGTCTTTTAATAAGTTGAGAAGTTTGAAACTTTGCAAAACTGTGGTTGAAGTCTACTGACGATTTGGTAAGAAGCACCAATGAAATGCATATAGACATTGCTTAACCACCCAACAAATAAATTTCATATATATATATATATATATATATATATATATATATATATACCCTTATAGTTTTATAGTTATATATATATATATATATATATATATATATATACATATATATATATATATATATATATATACCCTTATAGTTTTATGTAAATGGAAAATCTGCGAAAATATGAATATACGAATAGTGCAACAAAACGAGCTTCCCGGGTACCAGTAGCTCCGTACCAAACACAGCTCCTCTTTCCCCGATCTACCTTAATGTCAAAACATGAGCACCGTAAACTGTATTGTGTGAACCATTTATCAAGCGGAATCGAAGTTACAGCAAAATTTTATTTTTGCAATCGTATCATTAGGCGACCCTTAATCGCATTATTTATGTTGCAATAAAGGAGCGATATATCTTGAAAACTAATTTCCTTCATACTTTCTCTATTTCATTGACATATTTAGTTTGAAAATGTAAAGGTAACTCCTGGCACGAATTCTAAATAATGAATATTGTACACACTAAATAAAGCAAATGATTCTTTTAAAATGTGTTTGCCTATTCACACATAAAGTATTCTGGGAGTTATATGTTCCACAAATAATTTTGCGACTTCTGTGTATTCACTTGCTGAGGAATATGACCAAATTGAAATTAGCAACGATTTATACAATTCGTACTTCTTACAATAGATTGTGAATATTCTAATAACAGTTGCACAGTATTTTATTGTGTCATATTAAGCTCAGCGCCTACGCTTGATAAGCACATGTAAATTTTTCAACATACGGGTGTGATAACAGAGCACGAGCTAAAACTTATTAGTAATTTTGGCTTCCATTTCAACTATTTATTTTATTGTTCCTTGTGTGATTAGAAAGGTTTACACTTAACACTTGGCTTAACCCAACGGGTTGGATGTGTCCTATTCAAACTGATTCGAGTTTTAAGTTTAATATACATACGTAAGTAAAGAAACGACAAAATCTCGTTTAAGAAATCAAAAACTGTGTCACTGATGTAATAGAGGGCCAAACAAATGAAATGTGTTTTTGAGGCACCTACGGACTCCAAGCAACCTTCAAAAACAAAACATAATTTTTCTGGAACTTTGCAATATGCGAAACAGGCCTTAAACTTTAACTTTGCAAGCTCAGCATTATTGCGTCTTCGAGACTTTGCTGTTGTAAAAATATATATTTGAAAAAAAAACAGACCAGACTATCAAACATTTATTTATGGGCTTGTGCAAGAGTATTTGTTGCGGGCAACTTGGCAAAACAAACTGTTTAACAAATTTCATTTGCTTTTCGAACAAAATATGTATGCAGGTATAAATTTTTTACTTCTAGATACTACTAGATATATTCCGACTAACTTTTTATGTAAAATTTTACCAGAAGTATTTTATTGCATTTGTATCTTAACGGAATTAATAGTAAACTATTTCTCTTTAATTCAATTTATGTAAATATGTACAGAATTATCCTGGGCTTCAAACAATTAACTCGACTTGGAGGTGTAAGTTGGCAGATTTTATTGTTAAATGCTTCAGGGAGATTTTATAATTATTTTTCCTTAATTTTTTTATTACTATGAATTCTCAACAAATAAAATATTAAGGCTGCTGTTCCCAGAAATCGAAACCTAAGCCAGTACAACAAAATTAAGAGCAACCACACAACAGACAGACGTTTGAACAAAACTGACAAAAGATGTCCATGCGTTCATTTATTTATAATTTTTTTTTCTGAAAAATGCATCAATTTGTATTGTCATTTATGGAACTGATTCATTCTAAATACTAAATAAATAAACTGAAAAAAACAAGATATTCAAGCGTGTGTGTGCCAATGAAATTTGATATATTTACGAAATATTGACGAAACAGCCTTTAAAATAACAAAGACGACAACAGGAACAAAAGCTGAAAGAGATACACACATGCAAACAAAAACCAACAACATTCAAATAAAAAAATTATAAAAGAAAAATTATAAACGTAGTGGGACAGAAATAGTTATTGCTTAGATTCAGTTCGATTCTGTGTATGTTGTTGGTTGGCTGGCATTATTTACTCCTTTGGCTCTTGAAAATTTCATCTGGTGCTGTTGTGTAATATTGATTCGATTTGCTTGCTTGATATCCTTACAACAAAAGGATTTACTGGAAGAGCGTAATCAAAACCACCGTCGATGTTTATAATACCAAACTGAGGCGAATGGAAATCACTTTTGTATGATTATATAAAATATCTTCTCATAAGGAATAATGATTAAGAAAATGGATTTGACGATCATGGTGATGATGTTGTTGAAAATGATGAGGTTAAATGTGAATTGAGTGGATAAACACGAACTGAAGGACCCAACAATAAACGCCTTTTGTCCAGAAGCAGCTGTAACTGTCAAAGCAATCTAGAGCTAGAAATGCATTGTATGTTCTTTACTCATTCCACTCACGGACTGCATAGTACCTACCACTAGTGCTACAATATATTCAACCACCTTGCTTTGCGCCAAAGGGGCACATCACATACAAATCTGTAGTAAAATGTGAACAACAAAACCCAGTCGACCGGACGGACAAACAGACACAGCAGACTGAAAGTCAAAAGGCTCGTGCTAGTACACATTTCCAACTCTTGTTCAATTTCAGTTTCAATTTCCATTCAAAATCGCACCGAATAAAATAAAAACGTGAAATAAAATAATCAAAGAAAGAAATAAAACTATTGTAATCAATTCATAAAGTGTTAATAGACTTAGACGAGGCTCTTCAGATAATGGCAAAATAATTGAGTAACACACTCAATATTCATTCAATACGTATAACAATCAAATACTTTCAAAGTTGTAAAAACATAAAGAAAACAAAACAAAAAAAAACGAACAATAGTTCACAATCAACTGGATACATACTCGATGGAATAAGAAGAAAAAAGGTGCACTCCCTCTTCATTAATTCAATAGCAGAAGGCTTAAGTCCATCAATCTTGTGTACATGTGTCAAAAATCTGCAAAATTCAGCACAGAAAATAGTATCGAATTAAAGAAAATTCCCACAAACAGATCAGCCAAAAAGATTTTCTTTTGCTTCATTCATCTGTGGCTCTCATACGGCAAACATTTTCAAGAGCAGATAATAAACATTTGTTGTGGTCTTATAACCCTTTTTATTTAATTTATGTATATCTGTATCTGCTTTCCCCTTTGGATAGGTGGTCGAGAAGTTTTTAACAAACATGTGTAACATCATTTAACAACAAGGCTTTTGCTGAAGCAAAGACGATGACACACCTTTTTGTTGTGTGCCTGATTGTTTGGTTGTGGTCTAAAGGAGTCACTGCGTTATTGCTGTGCTTGCTTTCTTAGTTTTTATATCCTGTATCCCAAAATGGGATTAATGTTTGCTTACATATGTTTCGTATAAATAAATGTTTAGTTTGTTAACAAGTTAATTTAACTTTTTTCCTCTCCCTAAGGACAAAGATGAAGTTGGCATTGCGAAATTTCGCAGCCAATTTAAAGGACGTCTGCGGCATGTAATTAAATATACTCGCATGACTTTACCAGAGAAAATGAAATTTAAATCAATGGTACCGCCATATAGAACTTCACGATTATTAAATTTTTCAATAACGAAAGTTTCTACTCTATTTTATATAAGACTTCCATTTATATATCAGAATAACTTTTTTTTTATTGCCCGAGTGATGAAACACATTTAAAATTATAGTTGAGAGATTCAACTGATTTCTATGTATCTATGATTTCTATTGTATCAATCTACTAGAGTTGTCATTCGAACAAGAGTTATTCGAATATTCGAACAATTTTTTTTTTAATAGAAAATAATTCGAAAAGGAGGATATTCAAATATTCAAGTAATATTTAAATAAAGGTATAACGGTTGTAAAATAATATTTTTAACCACAAAATTGTATTATTTTCAAATTCTTGACCATAGAATGCGTTCAATTACATATAATGGTGCAAATCTATCTGCATGTAAATATCGGAAAATCTCATCGCTATCTGATTTAAACAACACCTTAAAACCTCTGAAGGCAGCAGTTATGGAAGATGCCTTCCAGTTCCTAATCAAAATGTAGGGAAAAATAAAATACTAACGTTCGAGCAAAAATTAAATACTAACGATTATGAAATCCGAGTAATTGACAACTCTACAATCTACAGCAGGTCAGGGAAAATTGTATAGCAAAGAATTTGTGCGAACGTCGTGTGTTACCATTTTCTTCTAAGCTTAATTGGAATGGAAGGAACAACTGTTTCGTTTTATTACAATCGTCTTCTTTCAAACGTGTTTCTTTTGCATGACTTATTTCTTAAATTCTTATCAGCACTTCCACTTTACCAGATTTTTAAATGTATTTTAGGTTGACCAAGTAATTTCTTTTTCCTTTGGAATTTTCTCCTATTTAAAATTCTTCCACATATTTCAACGTAAACAATTTTTAACTAGAAATTTGTTTTTATAAGTTTTGTGAAACACTTTGCCTTATTATGTCTTGTTCCATAAGCCTTTTAGAGATAACTTTTTTGAAATTGTCGATGTTTTACTAGCGATCGGTACACATTTTCAGTGTTTTTAAGTTTTCGCCAAGTGTGGGCACTAGCGGTAGTTAAACGTGTATTTTCTTATGTTTTTCAAATTCTGGTTATATGCGCAGTATACAAAAATGCCCGAAATTTTGGCTTTAGTTAAAGTTTAGAAAGGTGTACAAATTTCATGCTCATTGTCAACGCTGTTTCTTTTTTTGAACATTTCCAAATAATATATATATAAGTTGTACAAATTGTCGTCGCTCTTACGATTTGCATAAATTCGATTGAATGTGATTGTACAAGATCTTGATAATTTAAGGGTGGGTGAATATCAACAAGTTCATGTGTTAACTAAGAAAATCAGAAAATATTAAATTGAGGAAAGAAATTTTCGCCCTCTTTCGCTAGTTTAGCTCAACTGTTTTGCAAACAGAACAAATTTTTATATACAGATAATTTCACACAAATCTCTTCAGAGCATATTTTCAACATCAGCAGAGTTTATTAATATGCATTCAATATAAATTATGACTTCAAAATGCATTATTGGACAAAGCAACAACATCTGCTTGACAATATGTACGAATTCTGTTTTAGAACTGAATCAAAAACGACTATGCGAGATGTTTGCAGCACAAAACAAAAGTTCTTTTTGACAAACAAAAGCAATAGAGTTGATTCTGTGTATTCTTGTGCGGAGCATTATTTTTTTCGTATTAAAACAGAAACGTACAAATGATTGAATCAGCGAGCCTTCCGCATGTCACAAGTGTATCAAGATTCAAGTCCATTACGTTAGACCAGACTGTATGGAGTCATTTCTTGCTTTGGTGAGAAAGTGTTACATGCTTAAGTATGAAGAAGAATCTTCAATACTTTTTTATAGACAGTCATGTGTGTCTTGCAACATGCAACAAATTGAATTTATTTGATTTCGGCTTGTAAATATACTCGTATGTTGAAGCTTCTTCAAATACTTGTTAATTTTATTTTCATACTTTTGTTCATAACAAAAGAGAAAAGGAAAGAAAAATTTCAACAAAATGATCACTCGACTTGAAATGATTTCAATCAGCCAATATCGCAACAGGAACAGCGTGAAATTTTAAGTTTCTTGCACGACTCACAAATAAATTTTGTGCCAAATATGCTAAACATGTTACAACAAAATAGACGGCCGAGTCAAATAGGCAAAATGCGAGTCAAGCAAGAAACCAACCGATTGGGGAAAGAAATAAAACAAGCAAAATGGCCAGACAGACGGTTATAGCCTGGCTGGTTGCCACTATCAGATTCTAGAGTTTTTAGGCTGGAAAACAACTCTATTTAAGCTGTTCATATTATTGCGTTTGTCCAACCCATGATGACCCAATAGGTGTATATGTCAATTTGGTTTATTCACACACATACACACACATGCATACTCTCAAATAATCATACTTGGTACCATTCAAACGTTTTTGCATCTAACAATTCAATGGGCAACTTTTATTTCTATTCACAACAACCATTTGACAGACGGTTGTTTCTTAAGAAATCAATGAAATGAAAATTCATTGGAATATTGAACATGTTTATTTATTTTCTGTTGTCTCAACGAGACAAGAGTGTTCTCATTTTATAGTCAAATCTACGAAAGAAAAAACATTATGCAACATTTTCTGTTCGCTTGCTTTGTTGGCATATCGCCATAACGCATCTCAGCTGAAATGTTTGCCATAGAAGAAATTCATTAGATATTCATTCCTAGGAAAGTATTAACTCTTCAATATTATGGTCCATCTTTATGGCCAAGCTTAATAG
Source organism: Linnaemya vulpina (assembly GCA_963675445.1). Lineage (NCBI taxonomy): Eukaryota > Metazoa > Arthropoda > Insecta > Diptera > Tachinidae > Linnaemya > Linnaemya vulpina. Next base: position 11,979,311 of record OY776276.1, on the reverse strand, counting down.
CAACATATGTTATGTTGCCCCTTTCCTACATATTTCATATCACATAAATGTGTGTTGCAATTCCAACCTACAATTATAACAAACACTTATCGCACGAGCTAAACAAATTGCTGTAGTTGGCTGTGGCATGTGACAAAAAACAATTATATTTAAGTGGAAACGATAAAAAAATTGCTTCAAACACAAATTTTTAAATAAAAATTCAACCGCATATTAAAGGACATAAATAAAAGTTATTTGCATAAATTACCAAATTACGGCCCTGCTTCTGAAAGCATCTCGTGCAACACCACCCTCAACTATTAACTCTCCTACCAGTGCAGCGTATAAAACTATCAACATAAGGACTGCTTTCGAGTAGATGAGTCACTCACTCTGTTAATTTATTCATTTCCATTTTAAATTTCAAGTCGACACGCTAATTGGAATAGCATCGTCGTACTTTTAATAGTTACAGTGGAATTCACCTTTTTGTCTGTAACTACAGATGATACATGAAGCCATGAAGCGTGACCCTACTCCGATAAGAACGCCATTGGTATGCGACTATAAAACACTCTTAAAACAGTAGCCTTAACAGTTTTTTGCCGTTTTAATAATTTGAAAACAACATCTGTGGTCTGCTGCTTTTAAGTAACACGGAGAGAAATTTCTGAGTGCAAACGGAGTGCCCAAGACGAAAAAATTTCATTTGCTTATCTGTCCTCTGCTATGGATACTTCTTGAGAATTGACAACAAGTGAGACAGGGTTTTGACATATGCCCACAGTATACTAGAGAAAACTATCCACATCAGAATGTGCAGAACTAAACCAAATACAGCTTTAGAAAAGTTATGTTGGCTGATTACATCTTCTATGCAAAACATTTATGCGAGCGAGCTTTACAGAGTTGGAAAACCAACTTGCATGTGGGCTCGACTAATCGCAACTCTGGTCGATATCTTTATAATGGCCGTGCCCTCCTCCAGTGTGACAACATCTGCCAGATGGAGATCTGAAATCTTTGTTCATTGTAGATAAGGCCATTAATATATTGTCTCCGCCTATTGCGTGACACCTTAATTTGGTTAAGATTGGCTATACTACTGATAGATCCAAATGATCTTTCAGGCTCTAAAGTGATGAACTTGCTATTAGGAAGCCTGATAGCATGCTCTCAGGCAAGCGGACAGAACCGTTTCTGCTCAGAATGTCTTGAGCGCCATACGGCTTGAAATATCGGTTATTAACAGCTTCTATCTACCGAGAGCTGAGCAGCTGGATGTCAGCATTAAACTCTTATCTCCACATATCGGAGTTACAGGTAAAGAAACGACTTACTTTTCTCGGTGTATTATGTTTTCGCTCTAAACGACATATGAAGTCAAAACATTTTTTCATTATTATGCACCCATCACCCAATTGTTGGACATAAAAAAGAACAAGCAGGACTATAAGTAAAACCTTCAACTTAATTGATGATTGTGTCGTGCATTCACCAATTGGTTTTGTGCTTTCTGTTCTGTGACGCGGCATAATCCAATTGCATTTTTTAATTTATTCATTGTTGGCAATAAACAAATTCTAATAACAATGAACTTAAGTGCAAAACAATTTTCTACTATTCTAAAGCAGCAAACTATTAATGATAGCAGATATTTTTATTCGTTTCCCCACAATTGATGACATTTTAATAGCAGGACACAATGCATGATAATTTTAAATGAAACATACGAGTATGTACATATAATTACACGAAACTATTTAAATTTCCTTTATTTAATTGTAAATCGGAAAAGTTTAATCATAGTCGTCGCTGCCACTAGCTCCGTGCTTGCTCTGACGTCTCCAGTTCAACGGGAACAAGCGCTTCCATAGTTCATAACGTTCAGTATTCAAACCACCCCGCATTATAAGCTCATCACCGATGTCCAAATAATGTTGCTTCTTGTAGCTGAAAGGGCGCCAGCGCATATTTCTTAACTGCTCATCACTCGGTTTGTTGGGGTCTCTGAAATTCGTTCAGAAAAAGTTTAATTGTATTTAATTTCTACATAAAACTGTGATCACTTACCCCTTATAAGCAAACGAGCTGAACATTCGAGTCAGAGTATTGACCATCGTGAACTCATCATCATCTTCTGTAAACATTCGACTAACGGACGGTTCAACAAATAAATACATTAAGTCGTCATGGTGTACCACGCCTTAAAAAGTTGACCCAAAACACATTTAAAATGCAAAAATAAAAATTATCACAAAAAACTTAAAAATATATGTATGTGTAATGAATATATAATAATATGCACCATAAGGACCATTTTCGGGGTAAGTGATGTGACTTCTTTGGCCCTGATAGGAGAACCGATAGTAGTAGACTTTGGTTGAGCGGGCTGCCAAGTGCACAAAGCGATGTACAGCAAACCCAGTCAAAGCATCCGAATACAGTTTGGTAAGATTATCTAAAGAGTGTTGCAAGCTCAATGACTGATCGCCAAAATAAAAATTCCACAATTCACTGCTGATATTCTCAGCCTTGGGACTACTGCCGTTATACAGGAAACATATTGGAGCCACTTGATTGAAATGGTATTCAAACGATCGCAATAGACTTTCGTTTTCAAAAATTCCTGCAATAGAAAGGACAGTTGTATATGATTGAAGCTACACATACTTCCATCTTTGCAAATACCTAAGGCCGGTCCAACAAATTCATCTTTTGTCATGCCCGTTATAATGGGTATTTTCATGAATTCACCATTTTGATAGGATTTGACTGGATCCTCGGTAAGAAAACGCTCTTGGCCAAAATCTCTTTCAACTACTGGTTTCCATAATATAAGAGGATTTTGCCGACCAAACTCGAACATGCTGGGCAAACTGTTGGCATATTGTAAATAGTGCTTCTGTTAAAAAGAGAAAACAATTGAGAAGTTTAAAAGCCGCTACTCAGCTGTTTAGAAACTCAATTACATTTTGTAAACAGCTCATCATTTGGATGAGATTTTCAGTAGAGCACTTTAAAAGTTTTGCCTGGCGCTTAGCCAACTCGAATTGTTCTTCTGGCAATTCCCACTGGCCTGTTGCCGAGCCACTCATGATTATAGCCTTATGAAATAGATTGCGTGACATTGGCGATACCATATGCAAAGTAATGCTTATAGCTCCAGCTCCATAGCCTAGCAAAGTAATTGAAGTCGAATCCCCACCGAAACGCGTTATATGCAATTTTAGCCAGCGCATCAATAACACTTGATCCTTGAGTCCCAAATTGCCAGGAGCGTCTCTAGTTCCAGTACTAAGAAATCCCAAACTTCCCAAGCGATAATTAAAGGTAACCAATACAATATTACGGTCCATTAAGTACTGGGGTCCAGCGAAATTTTTACTCTGTCCGGAAAGTGAATAAAATCCTCCAGGGTGTATAAATACTATAACAGGCTTCTTAACGTTTAGACTATTTTCCGAGGGCAATTCTCTGGTATAGATATTCAAGCGCAAACAGTCCTCCGAAACATCTGCGCTGCTAAGGCCTGGTTGTGGACACATGGGACCGTCTATGGTGGCATCGAATATATCAAACCACTGTTCTACCGGCTCGGCTGGCTTAAACCGCAACTCTCCCACCGGCGCTTTTGCGTAACGTATGCCACGAAAAGCATAAAAATTACGCCCCATCTGAGTTGTCAACAAGGTTCCGCGTATTTTCCCCAAAGCAGTTGTCAATACCAAGTCCGATAGCTCCTTATCACTACCCTTTAATATATCTTCATCATAGTCTTTGCTGGTTTTTCCACTGGCAAAATTCATTGCCAATATGAAAATGCAGCACCACAAAACTTTAATACGCACACGTTTTAACATCGTCCACGAACGTCGTTTACCAACTGATTGCATTTAGAAACGAAGAGAAGCTTTTATACTCTCAAGCTGACTTCAAGCAGAGATTTTGCATAAAGGAAATAAACCTTTTGAATTAATGATGCCACAATACCACTAAACGTTTAATTTATTTAGACCATAAATAAAACCTTTTGTACTCTTCAAGACCTTTGAACAAAGGACGTATATTCTACGTTTAGAGACGTTAACAGACAGGGTTTGCCACAAAAGAATTTCTGCATAGACTCTATGGGCATTTATATTGTTCAATTGCTTGACTTTATATTGTTGCAACAACATGATTAATTTGCTTAAAATTCACATCAAATTGAATACTCACCTCAAATTTAACTATCCAATATTTACTTGTTTGGAGAACACTACAGCTAATTCATTCAAAATATGAAAACAAGAATGGCTTTTTTCCAAGCATCCAATTCGAGAATATAATTTGGTCTCATTTAAATCATTTAATATATGTATTTCGGTTTTGCATTATAATGTTGCTTTTTATACAACTGGAAATTACATAATCAGAAAAATATATAGATTCTGCTATTATTTTTTGCCGCCAATTGTGGTTTCCATGGTGTATAAGACTTTGCATCGATTTTAAAGATTTTAAAAATACGACTTGTTACCATCCTTATCGAGTTCTCAAGAGTCTTATAGTTACAAAGAAACTGATATTTTCATCTTCGTTTTGTATAAATTCTTAAATCAATTAAGAGTTTTTACCAAGTTAAGATCATGAGAATCAACATCTCACGGTTTGTTTACCTTAATTGTATTAAAAATAGCAGCTTTAAAGTCATGAACTTCAGTAACCCCTCTATCAAAATCAGCTCATAATCTACGGAACCAAAGTGTTAGCAAATGATAAAGTTAAAAACATATCGATATTGTTTTTTTTTCAATTTAACGGAAAGAAACCTCTCTAAAGAATCAACTTATATAAAATTTTTTCAACTTTTTCCCAGGATTACAAAGTCTGTTATTTATTACTTTGTTGTAGCAAAACTAAGACAAAATTTAAAACTAATATTCGAATAAAGCGTGACCAACTCGATAAACGCTCTTGAAAAGGATGATTTACTTACAAAGTCCCAAAAAACTTCCCACACAAACCTCACCCACCCCATTTTAGAGGAGATAAGAAACTGATTCTTCAGAACGTTGTTTGAGGTGTCACTTAGGACGATTTCAGCGAAACTGCTCTAGTTTTCCCACGTTTATCTTAGACCGAAAATAGTACCATAGCAAAATTGCGTGTCTTCAGCTAATAAGCCAAAGTGTTAACACTCATAAAAAAATTTAAAGATCTCAAAACTAAATTGCCTTAATAAGCACTAATGACTCTAAGCAAATTGAAACAAAAAGAACAAAGGCCAAGCGCCACACACACACGCACACAAAACACAAACCCTAAACGTTAGGACAAAGAAAACCAAGATACTCGTACATGCCAATATAAACTTTATCTACCTTAAGATAGTGAAAACATTAAACGGACTGTTAAACAATTTGGTTCGGTTGGTGGTTGCATGCAAACATTTACCCTTAAAAGTACAATAACAAAATAAAAGACTTGAACCAAACAGTGCTAAATATTTTCTTTAACCTATTAATTGACCGCCGTTCACAGTATAACCGATGGGAACATTTAAAAACTACATGTATCTTATCAAAGAAAAAAACTTTATGTTGATACACGTAATTTCGTCGCTTCTTGTTAACACGCCCTCACAATGTCCGAAATTTATTAGCGGTTTTTAATGTTTCAGAGAACCAAATTTTCAACTTAATATATCCATTCTAAGAAAAGTCAATGAATGCATTGAGTGTCAATTTGAAATATACCAACCACATTCCTAATAATTCAAAATAAAACTAAAGATTTTTAATAGTGGCCACACACACTTTGACGCATCTACAGAACTCACCTTGACATTATTGATATTTCCCATATTGTTGTTAATATGTCAACACAGTCAATTAAACGTTGAGTTTTTCAAAACTCATAACAATTAAGAGGATCTAATAGTCTTAGGCCCAGACGACAGACACGTCTTCAAAGACACCTTAGGGAACCTCAGCTGCATTCCATTAACAATCAAACTGTCCACTTATTTGCAAACATTAGCCGATTTGTAATAAAATCATGTGACTGTTGAGTGTGTCTCAACCTCAGAAATCTTTATTTCTGCCACAATTACAATTACAAAACATAAAATCCCTACAAATATATTAAAAAAAAATTACAAATAAATATGTATAAAACGAAAAACTCAAGTGCCAACTACACACAATGCAATTCGCACTTCTTCTCCGGTGTTGTTACCTTTTGAAAGGTAAAATTATTTCCAGACACAATCCTGTGGCGTACAAAGAATAAACAGAAGATGCAGACATCAACTATAAAAAAAATCACAAAATGTGTTAAAAACTTTCAAATTAAACTCGTGCTTGGCTGGTTGAGTGCTTAAGACGCATGCCACCTGCCGTTGCAGGCTCCTTTTAACTCGTGCCAGCACACACGGCTCTTACTCTTACTAAGAAAGATATTTTCCACTCTTATTTACGTTCTTCTTAACCACAAAATATTTAATAAAATATGGCTTGAATAACTAAACAGTTTAAAGAACACAAAGTCATCATCACTTGAATTTAATAGATTTGCGCAGAGTTTACTCTAGTAGAATATTAAATTGAAACGAACTTAAACATTCTTGTGACTTACAGTGAGAGAAAAAGAAGTAATAATTTCAATAAAATCTCCGAACTTTTTAACACCAAACTCATAATGTGTTTTATTTTTTTTTTAATTACCACCTCTCCTCGCAGCTGTGATTATTAGCAGATTCATACTTTCGCAACTACAATAATGAGGCAATATTGAGAATGTAAAAATGGGTAACTCTTCGAACAAACAGCAACTTTCAATAAAATTTTGGTAGCACAGAACGGGAGAAGTACCCCCATTATGGCAGAGATTCAATAGGTAGGTGCATAAAATTTGGTGAGAGTAACTTTTAAATCAATCAGCTAACTCCAGAAGAATCGTGAAAACTGTTACTCCTGCGCTATACGGAAACACGTGATATATTTAAATAAAAGGCGAAACGCTTTTTGTTGATACGAGTAAACTCAAGGCGTGCAACGCCTCATAATATGTTAAAGACAGTGAATATAAGTTATACAGCTGATTAATGAATTGTAACCCAGTTGAACTTAATTATCTTGCAGAAAAAAAATTCAGTCGAATAATTTCCACAAAACTTACTTCTCCCAAGCATTTGCCCTTGGTTTCAATGAGATATTAGACAACGTTTAGAAAGGTGTTGGTGGCATGCTAAAGGCTATAAGTTACATATTTAGACCTATGCGAAGTTTATACTTTTGATATAATAGAGAAAATCTAAACTTATTTGGTATGATTTCATTAAAAGTCCACAGCCAAGCAAAAGTCAATTTAACTAACATCTTCAGATGTTCTATTGAATTAAGAGTTTATAGAACCCAACGCTAAATTTTTAAGTTGGCTTGCGCTGAACATCACTCAATACTCACTCATCGATTTATTTAAAAGTATTTATATATTTAACATATTGAAAAATCCGGGACTAGTACTCAGCAAGTATAAATTACTTAAACTTAATTTATAAACAATAACTATTCTCCGCCTTTTGCATTAGTATTCGTGAAGACAATTAAACATTTGCATGCAAAAGGCGTTATAATTGCCACAAGCATTCAATCAAGTGATATTAATGGATCAATCAAAAATTACTTTTGTCAAACAAACGACAACAGGAATGCATAAAATGCAAAAGCACGGTGTACTTTGTATCCATCAAATGACATAAAACAATGAATACGCTTTCAATTTTCAACAACTTCAGTTTACAAAAATATATAAACAAAAATGAAACCATGAGTAAAATTACCTGGTGTAAATAGTTGTTAATATCAATGAGATATTTTATTGGAAACTTCGTTGCATCTATTTTGGTGCCAAATCAAATACCCATCGAAAAAGTGTCAAAATGTTTAATTTATTAGCTAAATCATTAGATGTTACTCAAAAGAATAATAACGACAAACACTCTTATCTCTAGCTGAATGGCAAATGAAATTGTTTTTCTTCATTGTAGTTATTTCGTATATTAATGATCACAACAAAAAGTAACCAAAAATTAGCATTCTATTATTATCGATGGTTGTTTACAGCAGAAAAAATAATATTTTTAACGAACCCAATACAAATTACAAACTCACACATACAGCGAACACTCAATCACACATGTGATGTACCACATATTTGTATCTGCACAAACTAACTACCATCAATGAAAAGGTAAAAAATCCAAATGTGTACAAAACATGGCACAATGCAAACATTTTTATAAAGCGCGCTTGATTGCATCCGCCAACAAAAGAGAGCTGCAGCAAAGGCAACATAAAACAGAAGGACAATGTTATAGCTTTTGTTTTACAGGCGTGCGCTCAACATTATCATCATTACAAAACATTGGCTATCGAAAACACCGTCTGAAAACCATAAAAAATCTATTATATATAAGAACTATCACAGCATTTCGAATTGATTTTGGACCAAAATAATATTCAAGTGTGTTAAGGATTTTCCAACAGTCGACCAACAAGGTCGTTAGGGGCCATATAACTTGAGTAATTTATGATTGTTCTTTTGGAAACACAAAATAAGCGAAAGCATCAACAACAAAATTAGAAAGTAATAATCGGGCAAACCATTCTTCGATTTCTTATAGCTCGTGTATTAAATACACCCGCTGAAAATTAGCAATTGAAATGAGGGCGTACTTAATAATAATTTTATTGCATATTTTATCCAGTCGATGGCCAACGGCTGTTAGGGATTCTTGGCTTCAATTTATTGTAATTTTAATCATATTAACATACTAATATTTTAGTTCTAAGCAGTCTCCCTAAACAGTTTTTGAATTGGCACGCGCTGCAAAAAAACACAACCTAAAAAAGAAAAATTTCGTTTTCGGAATGGGCCGAGTTCAACTCAGCGAAGACATCTACATGGATTGGATTGCATATAATGTGCACTAAAGCATGGCTGAGTTAATTGTTGTCGATCTGTTTCGATGACGAAACAACTGGTCACTGAACATGATCGATAGCGGCTGGCGCTATTGTGTACAAAAGAATGCAGGACAGCAGCCTGCTTCATCGTCAGCTAAATATGAACGTTAGATGGCTACATTTGACTCTCTCCCTTGTCATCTCTCAGCAGCTGTCTACCCATCAATGAAATCTGAAATGAAAATTCTTCTGAAATCCAAATTGTAGCTGAAATGTATAGTTTGAAATTAAAGACGTTAAAATTCAGTCGTATCTTTGGCAAAAATTAAATTTGCTGAAGTTAATTAAAGGTAAAATGTCGCTTATGATTCTAATTTTGCTACCACACAGAAAATACTTTTAAATACTCTGTACTGGCGACTTTTGTATTGAGCTGGTCAACAACATATATAAATAGTTAATAGCAGAAGTATTTAGAAACTCCGTGCGGATTTTACTGTTGTATCAATTGAAATTTCAATCTTATCTCTTATAAATATTCCATAATAATGTTCTTTAATCTTCAATATAAATATAAATGCGAAAATCAATCAACAAGATAATTCAGAGGGTCAGGGAAGCATTTTATTTGATATAAATCATATGTCGCATAAACTCTCCTTTTGCACCACGTCAACTTTGAATTTGATTGCGCATCTTATTTAAAATACAAAAATAAACAACCAAATTTATTTTAATAATCTACAAACGCGTGAACAACAACCATGTTTTGACACTTGAAAAAGGAAAATTAGAAAAATATGCATTAAATTAAACGTGCTCACATCACATGATCATCAAGAGATGCCAAAGGCTCCTTGTGTTGTATGAAAATCCATCAATATTAATATATTATATATACGAATATTAACAATACAGTAGGAGGACAGCCGCTGACATAAAGGAAATGAGAAAAACGTATTCATTATGTGAATAAAACACACTTTAAAATAAATGGGTTTCTGCGAAAAATTAAACAAGAAGTGAACATGTTTTGCAAACGGAGTTTCCTATACAAACATTTTAAATAAATTGGCTAAATTTTAGTACTCAGGCAGTAACAAATACCAAATAATCATTGCACATGGTGATGAGAAAAATTTGTGTAATTTGCAAATAATAATAAAGGAGAACATGATTTCAGTCACCTTTTGAAACTAAATATTTGCTTAAAACATGCCCGCAGCTACAACTCCTTAAAACTACCACAACAACATAACCACGCGTCCTTAGTAGACATTATAAAACTTTTAAAGTAGCCTATACTTGGAGTTTTAAAAGAGCAACGTCGCCTTGGTATGGAGTGGTAGTGTAAAATAAAATCTCACACATCAAACGAGTTTCTTTCAATCGAATACGCACACGCACGCACACAAACACACAGTACATACTAGCTCCAAATTTGATATTTCCAGCATCACTGCAGTCATCATCTTAATATTAGAGGACGTGATCTTTCAAATCGATTTATGTCGCCATTGGTGACAATAATAACAGAGCAGTAGCAGTTCTTGTTTAAACAACACTTAAATGCCTTCGGGCTGGCACACAGCAAAAAACAGCCAAATTATTATTTGAAAAAAGGAACAAAACCAACAAGAACAGTTGCCAAAAATAGCCCTGCTGAAAGTGTTTGGAGTTTTATTGTGTTTGACACACAGTTCTCAAGTAACTAGCATACTGACATTGTATGTCCTTTCTAAAGTCAATACAAGAGCAACCTGCAACAAAATTAAAACACATACATACACATATGATTATATAACAAATACCAAAGAGGTGGGGCCACCTATCAATAGTACTGTAAACTAATTTATGAGATGCAGTTAAAAGCCTAAAGCTATTTAAACAAACTTAAATCGAACTCATCACAATGATCATATTGTGATCATGAACAAATTTAATGACTACTGGTTGTTTATAACATTAAGTAGAATTACGATCACGTTACAGCGAAAAAGTAACACAGAGGCATTGTAATTTTTCCTCTGAATGAAATAATGTATATGTGTTATATACACATAATAGTAATTTTATATCTAATATAATTTAAATTTGCGAATTTTTAGAGAATTTATGAATAAAAGACTTATTTCATAAAGCACGTGCGCTGTATACTCACAAGTAAGTATATAAAACTTCTGTTTTAAGTTGACCATTTTTTAATATACGTTGACCTTGGTTTCAACGCTTTCGTCCACTCATCAGAGACATTTCGACCACAATTTAATGGAATCAAGTGTCCGTGTCAGGCTAATAGCGAGTCTAATTATAGATGATACTATATATTTTATATGGGGAAAATTACGCAAATCTCAGCTCTATCAGATTTGTCCGGTCATATAAGTGTCCGTTTATGGGAAGAATCCCCTAGCAGAGGCTTCACCGCACATATATCCACAGCTTTGAACTAAAATACTTATCACAACTCCAACAAAATAATCAACTTATATGAATGGCTATCAAGGCAACTGACAAACTTAATGTATGAATTTTTCCTAATACTTCATCATATTGTAACATTGTTGCATATAATAATTTTAAGTACAAAACAGCTCATAAAGAAAAGAAACAAAAATTTGCATGCTGAAGATCAATTGAAGTTATTTCTGTCAATAAAAACTTACTTGCTCTAAGCCAGTCAAACTTAAAAAGCACTAAAAACTACTAATATGTTCTTAATGATACAGGCCTTAAGATAAGCCCTTAAGCTAACTTACATGTATATATACATATATATATATATATATATATATATATATATATATATATGCACACACACACACACATATATATATATATATACATATATATATATATATGTATAAATATATACATATATATGTATATATATATATATATATATATATATATATATATATCAACCTAAATATCAAACCTCATTTTAATTGTTTTTCTATAATCGAAAAGGAACCAAAACTACATAATGTGTTGTTTCAATACAAGCAACGTATTGTTGTATGTGTGTCTTGTGTTATGCATATTATTTATAATTAATTTTATTTCTCTTCATGTTGGCATGAGAGTGTTCCGATGCGCAAATAGAGTACGTATATAGAACATAACCAGTTCGAAATCGGACCACCCAGTTGCATTGTCTTAACCAAAAAATCCCGCATAATCGCTAACAGCCGATCATATGAAAATTGAGTTTAGTAATACTATTTATATATATTTACACAGATATTTGCCATCTTTAAGCAGATTTTTTTCAAGCCAAACCATTTAAACCATCACTTATCATATCAGCTTAAAGTTAGTTATCAATGATTAGAGCTAAACAAACTGTTATTAAGCACTTTATAAGAGAAATGAGTAGGATACGACAATCAAGAAGAGGTTTTAAATAAGCAAAATCTATTTTTATCATTGAAATATGCACACTTTTGATTTTATTGTATAGCGCGTGCGCGTCGTGACATTCATGTCTTCAGTCTTCTTTTAAATTCTGCAAGTTGTTCTCTGTCGTTGTTAACAGGTGGAAGGAAGCACACACCAAACAACAATTAATTTACCTCATGTGTGCGATAAAAGTATGGAATGCCTTCCCTTCTCCTCTAAACCGTATTCACGTGCAACTCAAGCCAGTGAGCAGATGTGTGACTAGTCTCTGCTGGTTTCTTGAATCATGCAGGAGGAGGCTGTAAAAAGAAATTGTAAAAATGTTTTGACGACCGTCTGATTTGAAGCCAAAACTAAACTCAGTTAACTTATTTAACTGCGCAAGTTATAAGAGATTACATTAAGGGAGCACGTGCCTGGAATCGTCAACGACGAATATATAATAAATTACAAGTTTATATTGGAAGTAGAAATATATCTATGGATATGTTTCGGTCTTAAAGAACGAATTGGATAAGTAGACAAGCTAATTCTTACAAGCTTTCAAGAAATAATAATAGCAACGATATGAAAATCGTAAAAAAGTTTGGTAATTAGAGACAAGACTACATTTCGTTATGTATTTAGATTATATTAAATATGACTTTGCATAAAGAAATGGAAGAAGTTGTGCGATCAATTCTATATGAAATTTTATATAAAAATTCATCTGCTTGCTTTCCGGGATGAAACGAAACGAAAATGTGAGGAGATTTCCGAACTCAGTCATATAATATATATAGAGACTTGGAGAAACAGTCATAGTGTTAATATGCATGTCTTACTTTTTGGTGTGTAAGAGAAAACTGTCAAAATAAGCAGCCTAAAAGCGTTATAAAAGAGGCAAAATAGATTAGAAGCCACCTCAGGGTCATCCAACTTTTAAAAGAGACACTACTGGCCCATTGTACCAAATTTCTCATAACTGACTCCTACCCAGCCTAAAGTGTTTGCTACCGACTTGTGTACCATGTGCATGTAGTTTAAAGGCCTGTAGAGTCAATCGAAATTCTCATAATATAAAATATTTAGTTTTGCTAAAACAGATTTTTGCTGGACATTTCAAATCCGATTAATAAAACGATTAATATCTTACAACACATGCAGAAGGGAAGAACATGCGCCTGTATAAATCCGCTACATCCAGTCAACAAAGTTAATATTTCAGTATACGAGTACATCAGAGATCAACAAACTCAAGAAAAGCACAAACAATTAACAGTGTGCTGATACTAATAATTTACTCCTCAATATATACATATATTTCATATATAGGACATATCCCATATCATTCCCCCTTCCCCTTCTTGCAACACAAGAACAAGAACGATTGCTTACCACTACTACATTATAATTAAAGTACCGCACCGACAACATAATTGTGAAGAGCGCTAAAAGTACGAGCCTGCAAACATTAAACGGCTAAAGTCAAAATAATGTAAATGTTGGCAATAATGTCAAAACAGAAAAAAACGTTTCACCTGATCAGCCCGCATTCACTAAATACACAAATGAGAATTAGTTAAAAAGTAAATAAAAAACGTTATGCTAAAATACTCGTATATAACACATACAAAGACATTTGCGCAAGTCTGTAATAAAATGTATATACTTGTATGTACATGATATGCACTCATATACGTTTATAAAATGAAATTTGTGTACAATTCAATTTACAAGACGTCAGCAATTAATATTAAGTCCAAACAACACACAAATAATTAGGGCATGGCCGATTACGTTGTTCCCTACATTACGTTTGTATTGATTAAGTCGACTAGAGATGAAAGGTTAGGGAAACCCTTTCCTAGTTATTTTTACGTTCCTGTTTCCTTTGGACTCAAGCTTATAAACACTCACATGTAAAGAACATCAGCTTTTATGATTCAAAGGAAAAACTGGTTATATTCCCTTAACTTCAAACACGATATTTTCATATAGCATAATTGTTTTATATATTTTTGAAAATCAATTATTTTATGTCCAAATAACAAGTTTGCTGAAATGATATGCAAGACCGTAATGCACTTCTTAATATTATTCGTGTAGAGTACGAAAAGAGTTAACAGTTGTTAGATATAATTCTTTAAAAAGCAGACAGTTGGTCTTACTACCACGTGTGTATGTATGTTACAAATTGTTGCATACAACTTCGCCCATTGTAAAATGGCTCGCTATTTAGTTACACGCTAGACTTGGTGAGAAGATATTTCAATTTCTTAAACCGTGCTGCGCGGTTCCATGTAATGCAACTCTAATTAAGAGGGCTTAAGTTGAGAGGAACATTTTATAGTTTTAACTGGTGATGACAGGAAACGGGAAATTCTCCCTGCCCCTAACACTTGACATATCACTTATGAGAAAGTGTGCGTTAAATATGGTCTATGTGTAAGTGTACACAGAGAAATAATAATAAAAATTTTGTACCAAATATATTTGGAAGCTCAGAGTATTTTTTTTAAGTGCAGCAATCTTCTCGTTAAAACTTTTACGTGTTTATTGCATTGAAAGATATGAATTTAATAATATTTTAATTTTAATTTAATAATATTTTTCATTTAAAAAAAAAATTATATGTATATCACACATACAATCAAACAGTATTTTTTCAAATATTTCAGCAAAATAACTCTCGAAGGCGTGGCAAAACATATAAATAAAAGTTAAATTTTTATTTATAAAAAACCCATGGAAAAATGTAAAATTTATATGATATATCTATGAATATATCTACAATTGTTTTCTTTCAGTGTACGTAACGTCTATTTTAAAATCATCATCATCATAACAATATTTATCATGGAGGCATAGTTTTTGTCAAGAAGAGGTAAATCAACCAACCAACCAACCAACCAATTTTTCTAGCAAAATTTGTATTTATACGGGTGACAAAATGTGTATATGGAATTAACGAAAAATAACAACAACTACTATGAAAATATTTTCCTGCTGATAAAGATCAGTAGAAAATTGATTAGAATGTTAAGCTGAAGAATACTAATAATTGTTTTATCAAACAACAACACGAACACGCAGCTGCCAATTAAATTGCAAAATTGCCGTCTTACGATTAAGCGTTAAATAATGTTATTAAAAAAAAATATCAATATATATTCGTATTATAAATATACTTAGTATTTATGTTTTTTAGAAATATATGGAGCTCTCCGTGTGGTCTACTCTATATCTAATTTTAATTTCTTTGCCTTTTACATGACTAATGCTTGTCAATGGTACTGAGATCATATATATTAATCAAATCGAAACAAATTTGTTTCCAAAGCTTTTTTTAACTTTTCATAAATTAAACTCATACGGCTTTTGTGCATGTCTTAAATGTTTATGGTATTTTGTCTAAATAAATTAAAAGCAAAACCTAAATTTGCCCAGACCAAGTGCGACTTGTGGCATCGACATAATCTGGGTAATTTACGCAATTAATTGCTGTTCGCCCTAGGCGGTCGTAAAGATTAACAGTTGGTGAAGAACAATGAATATGAAACTCTCCAAGTTGCTCCAAAGCCGTGATTGCTGCCTAATTCATTTCAGTATAACCGTAGAGTGGAATTATTTTCGTTATTTTTAAATAATTTAAAAGTTTATTTAGTAAAATAACAAGTTTTGTTATATTGGAATTAGGTTAAAGTCTACTAATGATTTGGTGTTAGAACCAATTCAATGCAGCATGTACACATACTTGACGACACAATACACAAAAAAAGGTATTCTAAAAAATTTTTTTGTTAATTTATGTTATTATCATCTTTCTTTATAAGGCAATTTGGTTCACATGATGACAGTTTAAAAGCGTTTACTTCAATAGTGTCATTTAAAGTTTTAATTAATTTAATTTAACGTCTTAATGGAAATCTAATTTTTTATATGTCGCTCAGATATACAGTATATAAGATATACTTATAAATGAAAGTTTTACACAATGACAAGGATGCTATATAGAAAAATTATGAGTCATGGCAGTATTTCTGGTTTTTTTCTTGGAACAGGATGGCCCCACCATATGCAGTACGCTGTGCCAGAGCTTAAATGAATGGTATAGTAGACTGGAATATAGAAAATGTTGTTGTAACAACTCTTAACTTTTACTTTGCCGATGAATATTTTATAATAGGAGACGACGAAAGAGGTTTCTGTATTCTGCTCTTTGGTATTAATCGCTGTTGGTTATGTTCATCGACCTTCATCATTGGGAAAAAATCTGACAAAAATTACCACCCATACACAGAAAAATTTGACACCATAGCCATGACTGGGTGCGGAGTCGAACTCGGGATCACAGGCTGTAAATGAGCGATGTTATATTCATATGTTATTAAAGTAAATTATACTCTTTCCGTATACACATTTATGTACACACGTATAGACATGTGTATGTATGCACATATTCCTATTGCCTCGACAATTGACTACTTTTAACATCTCATTATTATTTGCTTGGCCTAAAATAATAGTAAGAGACTCTTAGTAGGAGTCGTTTGTTGTCCACAACAACATGATTGAAGATTTTATTAAAACTTTGGAAGGTGTTCTAAGAATTACCCTCATGGAATTCGGTGAGTCTTTTGGCTCCATTGTGCAGCACTGAGAAAGCATTTGCACATGTAGAAATTTACGTAAAAAGTATCAAGCACGTAAAGGGTATTAAGAATTTTTGCTAATGCGAGCAATTGATCGTAGTTGTATAAATAACATCTTAATATACTTTTATTGTTTTACAATTATGGCCAGTGCTGATCTTAATATATATTAACACAGAGTAAATATATCTCCATTTGCTTCAATTTGTTTGTTTAGCCAACAATAATAAAACCGCAGTCGAACTTAGGAACTCCATTTCAGCTCTGTTAAGGTTTTTAATCTTTCCTATAACGAACTTTTCTAGAGGGTATTTTCCTCTGTAAGGAACCTTTTGTTGAGACACGACTTGTATTGGATATATTGAATAATCTTCCGATAAAGAATGCGTTCAATGCTATAATAACATTTATGGAATTACACAAAGATGTACCATTGAAAATTTCTTCATTCCGCACTCTGTCGAAATATTTAAACATAAAGGTCTTACCTTTTATATTACTCTTAAGTCCGTAGGAAACTTTATCCTGATGTTACTGCTCCATCACTTTAGAAATGGATGGTTAATTTCTAAAACATATTTGTTTTCATTTGTTGGATCAAAAACACATAAGAAATGTTTTGTGTATCGATACTTATGTATTGTAGGTTTGCGTATTATGTGGTAGACACAAATCAAATAAAAATTGCTTATTATAAATTAATCAAATTTTGATTTAATTAATCCAACAAAATATCACAAACAGTATATGCATTCTACATATCAAATATACCAAAAATTATTCAATAATAAACAATTAGAGAATATATTCTTTAACGTATCCTAAGGTCTGTTGTGTGCATACACAAAAACACACACACATACAATTCTACGTTTCACAAAATCCTCTCTGCTTTTGATGGTTTAATTAACACTCATACATTAAAATGTTTCTTGTTAACTGTGCATTTGAATTTTTATCCGACCAATCACACGTAAGCAGCAGCATAGTGTTAGTAGATGTGTTGGTGTGCTTATTGGCATGTTAAGTTTGTGTCGTTCAATACACACATTCGCATGTACGAACTATGTATGAACATAATCGGAGTAGTACGTACATGTGTATAGATTTTTGTTTTATACAGTAAAACAGCGATTGGAGTCGTATTGTACGCGGCTGTGAGTATGTATGTAACGAAATTGGAGTTTATATTGTTTTGCCTATGGGATGCTCTCTCTCACGTCTCTTTGTTGTCTTTGAGCTTCATGCGGGTGGCAATAAAGTACAATTTTGTAGAAATTTGTTGTTCCTTCTGGTTTGTTTGTTTGAATTTTTTCTTATGTTCGTTGTTGCATTTGTTTATTTCTTGCATTTAGTTTTAGGTTTTCTTTTTTATTGTTTTGTAGGTGGAGTCTCCTATTGTTTTAGTTCAATTTTTTGTACAAGTTCATTTTACTTGAAAAGTAACCGTTAAATTTTATATGAGATTTACGTATTAGTATCACAAAAGCTGTTTTGGTTTTAACCCGTGCAACGGATTATTTAATAGCAGCTCATGTTAATTAATCATAATATTCCATTCTCTTAAATTTTAACTAAATGATTAAAAAGTTACAAATGTTTAAAACAAAGTAATAAAGAATTCAACACTGGCTATAGAATGATTTTTTTTGTATGTAGAATTCATACTCGCACATACAGACATACATGCACATTATTTATCAGCCAATCTATAAATAGTATGTGTAAACATTGAAATGAAAATTGTTTGTATAAAAAGTTTTGTGTAAAAAATCTTAATGAATAAAAAGAAAATTTAAGATAAGAAAGAACGGAAATATTAAGTGTTAGTGACATTGAAATAAGAATTGAGTTAATAAAGAAAATTCGATAAAAAGCAACTCCAGCTGATGTATTGCATTTTGAATGGATTTACCAAAGCTCTTCTGATCAACAAATATGGTTATATTGTAAGTTAAAGAATACAAATTAAACAATTAATTCAGGAATACTGAAAAAACAGACATAAAAAATGCGGTCGGTCTGTCCACAAACTCGTGGTCAGACTCATAGTTCGCAAATCAAAGACATAATTGTGGCACAATGAATGTTGGATATAACCAAACTGTGCAGAGAAGAATTAACAAAGTGGAAAAAAAATTTGTGAAAAGTTAACGACTTTCTCGAGAGGAACATTATATGCTAAAGGGGCTTCTAGTTCCCAACACATAACGGCAATGACAAATGTTTTGATGTATCCCAAAGTTCTTTGTTCTCCTATTTCCAAGTTTATTTTGATTAAATCTGAAATCTGCGTTTTCTTTAAAAGTTCAGTTCATTTTCTATCGCCGTAACTATTTTATTTAACCAAACACGTCCAAACATTTGATTTAACACCTACAATTTGAAAATTGGGACCACACACGCAAGCATTAGAAAGCAAAGAAAGAATAGATTTTATTTTCTTTCAAGACCAACAACAAAATCTCAACATCTATTAACTCTATCAGAAAAAACCCATAATAAAAACACGAAAACATAATTTACTCATTGATAACAAGCAACAACAAACTACATTGACACATTATGATGTCAAAACAAAATAAATTCAATATCTTGTATGTTGTCAAAAAGGCCTAAAGGGCAAATAAGAACCAAAAACAATGTAAAAGAATGGATCGAAACAATCGAATGATGATCTTGTAGGTGACAAACTTATTATGTTAAAAATTTTAAAGATCATCAGCGCGTTTGTGTTTGTGTTTGTACACTTTAAAACATTAAGCTACAAAAGGCAACAACAACTAAAGAATACTCACATAAATGCACGAATACTTACAAGAACGATTCCGGATGCCTACTAGAAGGCCTGCTCGCTCTACTCGCTCAATTAATTCCATTGCGGGATAGGGCAAACATTATCTATTCTTCTTTTTTGACCCGATGGTTCGTAGAAGCCCTTCCACAAAGTGATTGCCAAAAGGCCTGGAATAAATGTCAGATTAAAGAGTTTTGTAAAATGTATATTAATAAGCTCCTGACAACATGGCAGATTTTCTACATATAATCTTGTTTTTACAGGTGCATCTCAATTATCTGACTTCTCTATTGACATATCGAACCATAACCGCCTAAAATGCTTGTGGATCAGTCATGTCCAGTATCGTTATCGAAATTATTGTTAAAATAATCGCAATATTAAAAAAACATTGTCATCATATGTGATCTTCTCCGAGAAAAGGGACCTAATGTGTCAAAAAACCGGTGTGGACTTAAGAACGTGTGTTCAAAGTGCCAATGCGTTATGAAACTTGAAATGCGTAATTCTCAAAACTTCATTTTCACACACTAAGTCCCTTTTCTCGGAAAAGATCACATATAAGTG
The DNA here is from genome assembly GCA_963675445.1 of Linnaemya vulpina. NCBI lineage: Eukaryota > Metazoa > Arthropoda > Insecta > Diptera > Tachinidae > Linnaemya > Linnaemya vulpina. The sequence continues at coordinate 11,958,975 of OY776276.1, read as the reverse complement.
TTTTGCATAATATCAAAAACTTTTGAAAACATCTTTGCTGGCACAAACATAAGTTGTCATAAAAGAAGTTTATTAAAACCATAACAACCAACTGAAATTCTATTAAGCCAATTTCAAGGCTCCACTTCGAGCTGCACCATAAACCCTCTAACAGAAGGGACGGTGGAAGATATGTCGTATATATTATGTTCAGGGCTTCTTTAGAGGTTGCATAAGAAAATATATAATTTTACTTTCGCAATAAACAACGCGATCCGAGGCAAAGAGCCTTAATAGGCCTTTATTAAGGCCCGAATTGAGAAGGTCATCTGACTTTCCCCGCTGTGCACACATAAATATACACATACATAAATATGCGTGCTGTTAGAAAAAAAATATCGTACCCATGCGCATACGCATGCACACAGTCAATAATTAAATACCAAAACAGTAACAACAACAACAATATGAACACAATGCAATGGTATATGCACATCAAAAGGTTTACTAACGCCACTAAAAATAAGCTAATCGCTTCTTGAGCGACAAAACAATACACTAACGAGTAAAGCGAAAGTTACCAGATGATATAGAATATACGATGATATACAAATACGCCTTTAAGGCGTAATTTGGACTATTCGCTTATGGTCCCGATAAGGATAATAAGAAATAAAATCTCTCAGCTACGGTGGAAAGCAAAGAGTCGAACGGCTTTTGAGAGCTGCGGTCCTGCTCTGCTTTGCAAGTTATACAACTTGTCTGATGCTGATTTGCTTCCTTCCGAATTTGATATTACTATTTCAGCCTATAAAACCTAAAACAACAAAATATCAGTCGAAAAACATATTCACATCGACATAAATTTTATCGCTACTTATATAAAATTCAATATTTGTGACGCGATATGAAGAAAGGGATCTTATCTTGCCAGAGTAAAATTTTCAGTACAGGCCAAAACGTGAATCAAAGTCTAAATTTCACGTTTTAGGTCTTTGACACTTAACGCTACCTACCAAAAATTAACCTCAATTATCTCGAAACTACTTTTTGTTGAAATAAGAACTTCAAAATGCTGTCATTTCGTCAAAATTTTGGTGTCATTTTGCTCAGAATTTCGTCCTTTATCCATTGGTATCAAAAACTCGATTTAGACCCCTGGCAAGTTAAGGTCAGCTAAGAAACTTTGTTATTAGTTATATGTACCAATTACTTTTCGTATAAAATTTGTATGAGGAAATGGTGTACTTCTCATGTATTATTATATATTCTTCATGTCCTATTTTACAAAACTATTTGTTCCACTTTTGGTTAAAGTGGTTAAGTCAACCACATAATAATTCGAAAATTAAGAAAATTTGAAGCCAATTAACCGGTAATTTAATTTTGGATTTAATGTTGGATATAATTTGATATTTTCTTTCGTCTTAAAATATTTATTTTTGTGTTGTTCAGGCTCCAGGCTTAGAGCCACGAAATTCAACACATTTTAAATGTTGCACAATGGCTTCGTTGAGTAGATATGCAGAGCTTGAGTTTCATTCTATCAACATATCGAATATAGCTCGGGCTAATTATTTGGGAACTGGTGTTTTCAATTTGGGACTTATTTTAAATCAGCTACGCTTTTGACAATCCATAAGAAGCCCGCTTGGATTTCCAAATGGTGTTCAGCATCTTGAGAAAAGTGCAAATAATTATTTACGTCGATGTAAGTTTGGTACGTGTCAGGAGCGCAGAGTAATGAAATTGGACGAATTGGAGATGCACTAATTATTATTTGACTTTAAAAATTCACATCTTTTTTTTCGTTTTACTTACAATTTGGTGACTTGCTGCTGTAAAACCTCTCAAACTTGTTAATTCATTTATTTATTTTATCATCTTAAAATATCTTTTCATCAATTATTGAAAAAGTCTAAATATTATTTTTCTATATACTTTTAACCATATCAGGCGCATAAACAAAAGGTTTTATTGTTCCATTTTCTAAGAGCAGAGTAATAATACAGACCCATGCAATTACGTGTATTGGCAGCTTCTAAAATTAAAGTTTGCTGTCTACTCTTTTATAGGTAATACTTTTGCCAGAATACTAATATAAGTATTAATAAGCAGATATTCGATTTTTTATGTAATTTTCCCGTCTTGATAATCAGTGAGCATTCAATAATTCTGGCAACTATTGAAAAGAAGCTCCAATATTCCTGAGCTGAGAAAATTTTTATTGAATATTGAATATTGAAATGATTTATCGCGGACCACACTAACTTTATGTTCTACAACAGCTAAAACAAAACAATAACCTGCTGATTTCCACAGTATGAACAAATACAAAATTTGTGTCTGTTGCTCATTTCTTTCAAGTACACGATGATCCAGTTTGGTACCAACTTGAATATATTTTTGTTGTTCTATTAAAGCTTTATTTGTTTGTGGCATGCATTTGTAACTAAGAAATTTACAGTTTCATTAATGACACGAATAGCATAATTCAAAGTTCTCCATTAGCGTCATAAATCTGAAACATAAAGTCTTGGTTATTACATATTTTTGGGAATTGTCGTTTTAACTCTTTAACTTTTATTTTCGTGCTCATTCTTTTCCCCAAAAGTTATTTATTAAAATTCAAAGTGATCAATTGAGGGGTTTTAGCTAGTTCCTATGCGCATTTCACTGGGGCTAATGCACATCATCAGGGAACGTTTACCCAACAGTTCTTAGAATAACTAGAGATGTTTATTTTAAACTTCCACATTAATAAATGGGAAGTCTGAACAAACATCAAAGTCATAACAAGAACTCACTGATCACTTTGCCCTTTTAATTTTCTTACGTTTTTATTTCATTCTACACTTGGTTGGCTTTTTTCCGACTCTAATTGTAGTTGTAAGAGAAATAAAGAACAACAACAACTAATAATTGTTTTAATGTAAAAACAATTTATTTAGAGTGTTGACAACATAAATTGTTTAAGCGCTATTAAAAAAAATACTGGCCCTATTTTAAAAACATACAACAACACATTATATATGCAGCAGATTAAATTCTTTTTGAGATATTGAGGACCAGTCCGCCATAAGTTATATGTCGCCTTCTTCATTTAGCTCTGTCACATTCAGTACGTACCCGCCAATGTAAAGTACATAAGTTGGTCAACTTTTGACGTACGTTATGTAGCAGCGTAAGTTATGTACCAGCGTACTTTTTTCACGGTTTTCATTAATTGTCTTAATGATTTGAAAGCTATTTGCTCCATTCTGGCACTGTCAAATATTCTTTCTTTATCGAAAGTTTTCTGGACAATTCATTCTCTTTTAATACTAATCAAGTATTAGAAATGTTGAGGGCTTTCTGTTCGGCAAAACTGTTATAAAACAAAGCATTGCTTCATCAATTTAAAAATGAAGTTTAATTTTTCATGTTAAGATCTACTCCTGGAACTTTAGCCTTTTGACAATTTATTTTTCTATGTAAAATTTATTTATTTATTACACATACAGGTAGAATTTATATCACAGCTCAATTTAAACAAAAATAGTGACAAGGACCTTGAAAAGTTCTAATATATCCGAAGAGAGTATTTAAGATTAGAATCAAGCTCGGAATTAGCACACTATTGAGCCACTCGGCAGGACCTAACACACTTGAGCAATATTCTTAATTAGTTAAGAAATAATAACAGGATAACAGGAATAAAATTTGCAAGCATAAGCCATGTATCGGATATACCTCGTTAGAATCAACCGCTCCATATATTCTAATTTTATTTCATTTCGTTTTCTCTCGTGTACCATTCGAAGTAAAAATATTAATTTATACTTCACAAATGATCTCATATCCTGTTCTTTATTAATACAATGTAAATGCACGCACATACGTACTTACATACTTCCCCATTACAGAAATGCCTACTGCTTCAATTCCCGCAAACAGCAACAACTAAATATGACCTACAGATCAAAAAGAGACTGGGACATTAATGATGCTGTAGTGCCACAAGTGAATGAAAACGATTTTGACGATTTTAATGAATGGACTGATGGTCACACACGACTCATCTATCCCAGTGGCAACGAAGAAGCCAAAAAGCACATTTCCGGATGGGCCATGCGTAACACGAACAACCACAATGTGAATATTTTGAAAAAAAGTTGCTTGGGAGTTTTCGTTTGTTCGCAAGATTGCACACTCTCGAATGGCAGTAAAATTAACCTGCGACCAGCGATATGTGATAAGGCACGAAGAAAACAAGAGGGCAAGAACTGTCCGAATAAAACGTGCAGAGGAGGACGTCTACAAATCAAACCCTGTCGAGGACATTGTGGTTATCCCGTTACACATTTTTGGCGGCATTCGAATAACGCTATATTCTTTCAAGCCAAAGGTGTACATGATCATCCCAAACCAGAGCCCAAGAACTCTAGTGTATCGAAAAGAGCTTTTGGAAGAGTGTCACTTCTACCCAAAAGCACTGCGACTGTGATCAGAGGAAATGGAAAAAAGGATACGCTTGTTAATGGCTTGAGCACCAGCCTAAGGCATATGAGGACACACAGCAGTTTTCTAAATAAAGTACTAAAACGCACCTCAAAAGCTACAAACTCCATTGCGCATTCAACAGCATTAGAGATATATCAATTCAACAGTAAGTGTTCATTTCAGGAGCTTCTCTTCCACCATTAAATATCTAATATTTATCAATTACTTTTAACAGCTTGCAGTAAGTGCTCCACTAGAACTCAATGCACATGTATATTAGAACCCATAACAAACACACCCAACCTTAGTTATTCGTCTCCTTTGCATCATTATGAAACTTTAGCTGCCACAGTACCTCATCAAAGCTATACGCACAGCCACACACACAATATTTACAATGGAAATGAAAATAATATTAATAAATGTGAACCGACGGCATTGCTTACGGTCAATCATCAGCATATTACCTATAATTACCCCATATATCACGCCTCTGCTGGAGCATTAGCCAACGATGCAACGTCTTCGACTATTGCCACCAAACAAGCAGCAGAAGTGATGCAGCATCAGCAGCATCATAAATGCACCACATCTTCTCCCTCTACTCTACATAGTGCTTCCCAATACACAACCTCAGGGCATGAGCACCCTAAAATACCCTATCAACATTATCACAGCTCAGGGTCCACTGTATTTGGCTCAGAAGCATCTTTATGCTACGATAGCAACTGTGATGGAATTCCTAATTTTAATGAAAACTTCACGGGGACACATGACTATGATGCTCACCCACCTCCACTGACACCAAGGCATTTGAGCACTCATCAATCGGTTCTTGAGCCACATGGCTCAGAACAACATCTGCAACCAGCAGAATTTATTAATTATTCGGATTTGAAATGCTCCTCGCGACCGCCACCACCACCACTACCATTAGCACCACAGCCACCACCACATCCAGCAATAATTCATTCTGAAGTGATAAATAATGAGCCCGAATTCATAAATTATTCTGAACTTAAGCACTATCCACACATAATGGAATCTACAGCAACAACTGTTTCAATGCAGGAAAACAAACCCACAAAATTGGTAACGCATGAGGAACTTACATCTCCCCTTCTATACGCTGATGGTCGCGAATTAGATAATACAATCTCTAACTATGAGACCTGCTATTACGGTAACACCATACGGACTAAAATGGAAAAAATAAGAGACAAATACATGACTAATGCACCAAACAGCCAGTGCGGTATTTATGATTACGAGCACATTAGCAGTCAGTACAATAGTGCGACAAGCAACTATATTCCACACATAGCAAACACCGTTCATTCCAACGCTAATTACAGCGGTATCAATAATTACTACGACACTGGATCATCGCCCAATCCACATCAGAGTACGTCATATGAATACAACCCTTCGACGACTTCCAATTCTTATGGTACATCGTATCCAAGTGGTTATGATGAAATCAATACCCGTAGTTCTAATTTAATGGCTGCTTCACCCTGTCATACTTATGCTCATTAGATTTTATATTAGCACACAGAATTTTATTCTACTTAATACTTAAACGATAATTCTATTTTGTTGGCATTAAATGTTGAATTCGGTATATATACATATAATAAAAGTAACAAATACTTTTGTATGAATTTCATAATTTTTACTCAGTAAAGGAGATATCCCGGGAAATTATTATATGCGTCTTACCATAAACAACTACCAATCAAAGTCTTCTTATTCCCAACACAAGTACCAATCTAGAATTTATAAAATGTACAACAAGTTCCACATCTGAACCTCAAAAATTATGAGTTCTGATCAAACAAAAAGAAGTAGGATCTGCTTGTTTGAAATTGCAACAGTTTTATTGTTCGGTTAGGCATTAATTACGAATTTGGAGCTTGGCAGTACTATACAATTTTGGCTTAGCAACGACAAGATCCACTGTAATCCAAAGTTTTGCAGCCGTTTTCTATTAAACATTTATTTAGTTGCACTACGCCCTGTACCACCAATTGTCATGTATTCAGCAAATTGCTAATCGTAACGTTATTGGAATAACAAGGTGGCCACGCTACGACAACAAATCCAACATTACAACGGCCAAAGCAATTTTTGTTTGTGTAATGTCATGGCCCACAGCAAATATTAATCCAGCAAAATATTTTGAAATGCTGCAAACATGCACTATTGCAAACAATGCCTGCATATACAAACAGAGCGGCGACTTATTGTACACAAAGCATTGAATCAACAATAGGGAAAATCACGCTTCGATGTATATTAAAATCTCTAGAATAAAAGCTCTGATTTTTCCTACAAAGCGTGAACACCGTTTTTAAAAGGCATTATAAATGTATATCATAACGGCTGCTTTGTTTGTTTGGCTCTTTTTCACCAAGAACACAAGGCCGATACAAGTGTAGCCGCCCTCAATATTAAATATAACGTCTCAAAAACAATGTAAAGTAACAATATACACATTTATTGCGGTAGCTAACTGATTTCTTTAATGTTTTTTTACTATTTTGCAGGGATCAATTTTAATTACATGGTTTTGGCGGTCTTTTTTTATAGTTTAGGGGTTATGAGCTTATGTCTAAAATTTATATTCGATATTAGCAATGTCAATAATCAAACGAAAACTATTAAAAATAACTTTTATGCGATGTATATATTGCACCAATCAATTAACTCATTAAGATCCCACGACATAAAAATTGGTCTTAACATTCGACTTTTTTTACAAAAGTTCATATACCTCAAAATCGGTATAGGTAAAATATTGTCAAAATCTTAAACCGTTTTTATTTTATTGCTTAAAAGTAACATTAAATAATTTTTGGTGAAAATTAATAAACAAAATCGAGTCGAGAAAGTTAATAAACAAATCGATTTCTTATAATTCAATAAATTAATTTAAATTCTTGAAGTATAAAAAGCTTAACATGTCGAGTTTTCCCTTTAAACAACAAAATCGAAATATTTATATTGTTTAAATTATAATGGGTTAAATTTACTACTAAAGAATACAAGAATAAGGAAGAATGGTTCACTTTCGTTTTTCAAATGAGATTGTTTTACTGCGATTTTAAGACTATTTTCTATATATATAGATATTCAAACATGGTATTTACGTGTAGTGCTGATGTGTTCATTCATAGCTAAAACTTGTTTGAATTACGCACTTGACGCTCGTAACGAGACATGAATTCGTTATAATTGAGTTTTACTGTGTATACTATGTGTATAAGTCGAAATACTATCTACTCCAAACATCTGGAATGTATAGAAAAGTACAACCCTGTTATTTAGTATCTCATATTTTACGCCTCCTTTTATTATTTTAATATGTTCTTGCACCGATTATCTCTCTTTACTCTTTCACTATCTTTTGCTATTGTATAAGTTTTATTTTCTTTATAGGAACATTAGTAACAAGCGGCATTAGTCAAACGCAAGTTAAATCGTGCAGTCGCAAGAACAATCTGTTTTTTTTCGGTACAGTAACTAGGGAAAACATTTGAATTCCATCAACTTAAATTTACATCAATAAAATGGTTTACGTTGTCAAGAGCAAGGTATGTACAACAATATGAAAAATGGGAAGATAACTAAGAAAAAAGTGTTGATATGTTTTTTCTTTTAATTGACTTCAATTACTTGTTTCTAATCAGGGAGTTATGTACTCATACATTCCCATGCACAAATAGTATGTGTGTTAAAATGACGAAGCACCGTGCCTTATGAATAATCGAAAGTGTTGATACTTATGTATGTGAAGCAAAAAAACTATTCTTAATTTACAAAATTCTTTATTTCTAAATTCATTACTAAGAATTTCGAAAGGTTTATTATGTGACATCAGCATTGCCGCTGTATGATATCATATCTTTATAAGTCTAATAAATATCTATATACAAATGTATATCAATATATACAACACTTAAATATGTATGTGTGTATGTATTCTAAAACGTATTGATGGGAAATTTGCATATTTGCTATACTCCATTAAAATTATTTTTCTTTTTAACTCTTTAATAAGAAATTGCTTTCGTGTTTATATTTCCAATAGTGTATACATACATATGTAGGTACATATGTATACGTAAATTGTTGAGTCAGAAGTTATGATTATAAAAATCATAGAAGGTACAGCTTAAATTCAAACGAACCAGATTGTGTGTTTAGTTCATCAGTGATTAACTAAAAAGATCTCTGGGGTCTCAGCACCAATTTAGCATTGGGAATTACATAATAGATTGGTGTAAACCAATGGCGTAATCAAAGGCCCTTGGATTCGGCCGCAAGTCTTCCTGTTGTTGATATACTTTGGCTATAGATATATTAAGAAGTACTGAAATTCATTTCATCAAATTTCTTCGACAGACAAGTTATGTTGAAGATTTAATACTAAAATCTATGGTGAAACGTACATACAAAAATAAACACGTCGGAATTCAAAATTTCTAAGTCTTTTTGGGAAATATTCGCTCATTAATAGGTTATTTTGTAAGCACGGCTATTTATTTCTACATGCTGATTCTAAATGGCTTACAGTGTACGCAAGAATGCATATCTGTTTTAAGTGAATTACATATTCATATATAAATATGTATGTATATTTATTCATATGTAAATTATTAAGTATCAGTTCGCGAAATCCATTAAATATATAAAAGCGAAATCCATTAGGTAAATAAATCTAAAGAAGGACTTCCTTCTTAGTTCATGCTAAAATATTAAATAGTTTATAGTAACTAAATCGGACGTTATAACCGGCCAACATCCATCCAAGCCTAACCGGCTCGAATTTAGGGTGGGAATATTATCTGTTTCATGGTTTTTATTTGTATAAAACTTTTAATTAAATGCTATCCACCAACCAATGACAAATCTGATAAGGAAAATAATGTTTTATCTATGTATCAATTAACAACTTACCACCTTTCACAAATACGAATATAATTAATAACTTCCTACACATTTGAAATAAAATTACAGATTAAAATTTATAGCATGATGTTCATATTGTTTAATTGGTTTTCTACCAATTGACTTTCATTATCTAGACATCAAAAATTGTATCAGGAAGTTGATACAACCAAGTGAGTGTTGTAAAAGTTATAGGAATAAGTCAAAGCCAATATAAGAACATTTTTACATAACTTTTACCCATCAACTATTTTTTCGAGCTCGTATATTTTTAAATGTATTTTTTATAATTAAAATATAATATCGAAAACATAGAAAGAATCGCAAACTAATTCAGCAACTAGCAATTCGTATATTTACTTATTACTTTTAGACAGACTTCTATCAACAACTAGAAAATGCCGGAGAAAAATTGGTGGTAATTGATTTTTTTGCCACATGGTGTGGTCCTTGTAAAACGATTTCACCCCATTTGGAAGATCTCTCCAATAAGTATGTTGACAAAGTTTTAATAATCAAGGTAAAAAGAGAAAAAAATTAACTATTTATATTTAGCTTAACAACTTTTCTATAATTCCTTAACAGGTTGATGTCGATGATTGTGAAGATATTGCCATGGAATACAACATCTCAAGCATGCCTACTTTTGTTTTCATTAAAAACAAGGTGACGCTTGAACGCCAAACTGGTGCCAACCCCGATAAATTAACCAAAACAATCGAAAAGTTGGCTTAAAATTTTTTAAATTTTGTATACAGTCATAAGAATAGTTTCATCAGTGAGCTGACTGCAGCATTTTTAAAGTTTATTTAGTTCAATATTTCCTTTAGTTTTTTTTTCAATATTTTAAGTACATACATAAGTATGTATGTGTACTTAAATTTCTAATTATTTGATTCAACTTGAAGACGATTAAGGTAATTATTGTGAAAATATTTCCTTTTTATAAAACATTCGTTAAATAAATATGTAAAAGACATCCCGATTGTTAATGATTTTAAAAGTATAAAAATGCTATTTTCTTACAAATTAATTTAAAAATGCATCATTAGCGAAATTAAATTGCGCGATTTTACTAGCCACTCCCTTTAAAACCGCCAAAGGTAGAGATCAAAAGACCAGGACATAATTTTGGATTTGTCACAGGTTATGGGATTTATATTATCTAATTTTTGTAAACAACACTGGCAATATATGAATTTGAAGAATTATAATCACAAAATAATCTGTTTATAATTGTCATACGTCACAATAATGTTAATAGCCAATTTCAGCATGGTAACGGTCAAAAGTATCGATAATTCGAGTTTATAAAAGGTGGGATTAGGAAAACAGCTGGTTAGTGTTGGCTTAATAAGCGTCACTAATATGTATCATGTGGTTCAAGGAAAATTCACTACAGGTGGCCTTATTTTAAAATATGTCCATCAGCTGATATCAACACATAAGTTCTTTCTTGTTAATATATTCTGCTTTTCTTAGAGCTATTCGTTACGTCAAAAAGAAAATAGGAACTCAAAATGAATTCACATAGCAGTGAATCCACCTTGATGTGATTTGTGTATTTGGTAGGAACTGACAAATGGTGTTTGTGTTATAAAAACATGCACATATATTATTGAGAAGCAACTTGGGAGACTTGCTTGCTAATAATGTCGCGTAACGAAAATATACAGCACCCTATTATATTATTTGCTGCTGAATTGTATTATTACGGGCACAAAATAACCTGTGATTACGGGTACCTATAAAAAGTTCTATCATGTATCCCAATATTGATTTTCTCCAAAGACTCTGGCAGCTCTACGTCTTCTTCCTCTCTCTATCTCAAATCATTTCATATGTTTTCTGTGATTTCATATGACATAAGTTGTTTTGTGTGATTGGGGCAGTGTTAGAAAATTATTGAAAAGTTAGACACAAGAATCGTGTTAGATAATTAATATATTCTATTATTCGCATTTATATTTGCACATTGAACGAATTACTATGTAGTACCGAAGGTGATTTTACAGGAAACCACAACTTATAAAATATGTATTATTCAATAAAACCAAACTAATTAACATATATGATAGATATTGATGGTTTACAAAAATGTTATTAATCTACATGTACAATTATGGAGTTATATTTTGTTTAGATGGTATGTCAAACAAAACTGAAGGAAACCACATAACACATAATTATTAAAGCACTCAATTTTTCAACCAAAGTTTTGCCACTTAAATGTTCGTAAGGTCGAGATATATGTATATACAAATGTACATATTTCGATAAAAGTGCTACAACGAGAGTGTTTCTAACTTAAATTCGTCGCCTCATGGAATTTTATAGATATGGAATAGTAAATTAATTTACATATGTAAGTTTTATTGAGTTGCAATATTAAGGCTATTTTTGTGAGGGTTTTTCAAGTGGTAAGACTGATTCAAAGATTTGAAATCAATTAAAAGTGATATCATGCCAACTGCACAATATCGACAACTTGATACTAACAATGGTAGACCTGTACACAACACTGTTTACCGAGCTACAAACGGTAGCAAAGTGCGAGCGATATGTCCTAAAACAGCAAACAGTCGTAGAATTTTTGTGTGTTTCATACTATTGATGATGTTGGTCGTATATGTTGTATGGTGTGCAGTAGCTAACTACAATGAGGAGGGCAGAGCAGATTCATTTACTAGCACAGGTAAATATAATTTAAATGCAAATGTTAACGAATCACAGTTTTATTTTAATTCTTTATTTGAAATAGGGCCATCGTCGTCCAATAATAATAATGGAAGTGTGCATAATATGCAACGCTTGTTAAGTGAGTAAGCCTTTGAAATGAAATGAAGGTTACATAGGCTTATTGCATATCCTCCAATGCACTAGATCTTATTACAAGTACCTATATACTCTTTTCAAACGTACATTTGAATTCAATTCTTGCATATATTCATTTAATTTTTTCTATCCTCAGTTAAATTACTAACACAAATCATAATTTCCAGTATACAATATGTACTTATGTATATATACGATATGTATTTATCTATTTATATGTGGGTATGTACATTCAACATATTTACGTCGCTTCACCGTTCTGATTTTAACATTTGTTAAAAATAAAAATTTGGATAACTAATTTCTTGTATTTATATGATACTTGATGTTATTCCACAATCCGTCTGTGTATTTGATTACTTCTTAAGGCGTCGGATAATATAATTGTATATGTACATACATACCTACATTGTCTGGAATATAATTATACGTTATTTCTTGTACTAGAAAATAACATATAGCTAACAAGAAATTTAAAAAAACCGGAAACAATTTTTCAAAATCGCATTAAATTTAATTATAAAGCCCTAATATAAAAACCAGATTATTCCAAAAATTGCAAAAGAAAGCAATGTTAAAATGGATACAAATTATTTTAAAATTTGCCAAAACTTTATACATTACAAAAACTTACTGTAATAAGATTTATAATTACATAATACTTATTCTGTAAATATTTGTTAAAGTCACATCAATATAAAAAATAGGAAACCTACCTACTCTTTATGGACAAGAATTAACTATTTATAACGGGTACCTAACATAGTACAAGTTTGTTAGAAATTGTCAATGGGATGAAGAAGAGGAGTTTATTTTTGATATCTTGACGTGTTTTGAAAAAACACATACAGCTAGCTGTACACACGCAATGGTATATTAAAGTATATTTTGAATAATTTTGTAACTTAAGCATAATCCAGAACAATTCAACCGCAATATATACATACATATGTATGTATGTTCTAGCTGAACTACAAAAAATTGTCATCGAGCATTTTTCTCATATAAGTGTTTTGTTTATTCTATAACACTTTTCAACTAGGATAATTGTTGAACAAACGACATCTACCCATGCCATTAACTGGAACAATGAAAAGGAGGTGATAATGTTGAGAGGACAGGTGGAAAAAAATAAGAATGAATGCATGTGCATACATATGTATGTGCATAGAATAGGTGATTACACCCAATATTTTTCTATATGCATATTTTCAACATTGGTGTTTATCCTATACTAAAAAATGTCAAATGTTTCGTAATGATTTTTCAATCAAATATATTGTTTTATTCTTCAGAATTTTCAAATAATATTTTGATGTGTAATAAAATATGAAATAAATAAAAATAACAGTAAGTTTAAGTTAAGTAAGAAAAGTAATTCCACTACCAGTAACACGAATGTCCAATATACTCGAACCAGAAAAGATGACAGTACAATATTCCTTTCACCAACTTCCAATATAAACAAAATATATAGCTTAATAAAACAATCCAAACTTTCAGTGTAAGTTGTACATAGAAAGTAAAGTAACTCGTTGTTATGCATACATCAATCCATGTCTGAATGTTGGCAATTATATTTTAAGTGCAACCAGACAAATAATTGCTTACTCTTTCGAGAATTTTGCGTCTCACTTGGACTAGTTAATTTCGACGCCTCATATGACTGTATTAACTTGCAGTTCTGAGGAATTTTGCGTGGTTAAATACGTTGCTACTTCCTATGTGAAAGCATAGGTCGTGTACAGTCAGTCACAAAATGTTTAGAATAAGGGTTAACAACATCGCCGCCATATGGTCTCAGTCACCCACTGACATCTGTGCAGCTAATACTTTACAAATTTACTTTGTAAATAATTTTATATAGTACATTACAAAATACAAATATCTTCAGAACATACTCAGCAAACAATTTGCGGTTGTGCTCTCTGTATTTTGTTTTCTAAACTAAATATGAATTATATTACGTAGCATCATAACTAACATAATTAACTATATTCCAAAAAATCATAGCTGATGACCTTTGAAGCTGATGAAAATATACATATACATATATTTTTTGAGCTTTCCCACCAGAAATAAACAATAACGTTTGAGTAAGCACTTGGAACTGTAAAACAAAGGTCGTGACAAAAAATTTTTAAAACTAAACAATCTTCTACTCATTTTATTTCGTGCAGATTCCCAAACTTTATATTTATATTCAAAACTGCATCATTTATTAAAACAAATTAAATTAGTTAGAGTCTGTTTATCTAATTATTATGTAAAATTATGTTCACACAAGATCTTAATTGGAAATAAAACAATTTCCAACTGTTTAGTTAAAGAATCAGGTACGTGTTAGAAATCCAAAACTCTGAACTATTCTCCTGTGGTACTCATGGTTTATTAATTATTATTAAACTCTTTTTTTTATTATTTAATAATAATAGTTATCTTATTATATTTTAGATGCACTTGAAAACAAATTGGTAACTGAGTTCCCTGCAACACCATGCGGAGAATCGTTTAAGGATTTGCGTTTATATATTCAGGATAAACCTCGTCAGGAATGGGATAGCTTGAGTAAAATTTATTTTGTTACACCCACATACCCAAGACGAGAACAAGTACCTGAACTAACAAGGTTGGCTTATACACTCTTGCATGTGCCACGTTTGCATTGGATAGTAGCCAATGATTACAATACTTGCAATCCTTATTTGAATATTTTACTAAGTCGATTTGGTAAATATTTGTAAGATATCAAATTCTTTATATAATAATAATTTATTTACAGGTATACCATTTACTCATTTGGCTAGTCCAATGCCAGAGCGTTTTCGTAATGCTAAATCTAAGCCAAGGGGTGTGGCAAATAGACGTGCTGCAATGCAATGGTTGCGGCAACGAAATGTAACAAATGGAGTGTTATATTTCGGTGACGATGATAACACCTACGACCTCAAGCTATTTAGTGAAATACGTGACACAAAACTTGTATCAATGTTCCCAGTGGGTTTAATTGCAAATTACGGTATTAGTGGTCCAGTAGTACGTAAGGTAATATAAACTGAAGGTTCAATTAGCCGACCGTTTTTTATGGATATGCAATGAACTTGTGTAAATACAATGAAGCGGTTTGGCAAAGCTGTTGAGTTTGAACTAGCAACATTTTCTATTTAGTATATATATATACACATTCTTCAACAACGACTTTTAATAATCAACAACTTTCTAAGCATCAAAACAATTTATGAAAAAATTATTCTACTTCTGCTGATTTCTTTGCAAAAAGCATTCATTGTATTGTTGCTATCGTAATACAAATAATTACGGTTTCTATTAAATTTAATTTATCGAAATGTGTTTATAATTTAGCAAAACATGATAAATATTCCAAGGCACCAGGGAAAGTAAGTTTTCTTAATAATCAACTTACACAGCAGATCCGGAAGAGCTGTGCTTATTACCACTTGGTATGTGGCTCACTGTAATCATCATTACAGTTTCTGTTTTGGTAATTACACTTTCTGTAGAGTTTTTAACTTCCGTGTGAATTTGGGGTCTTTCAACGAAATACAAACCGTTCCTTTGCGGTTTTAGATGAATAAATTGTTTAAGGGGTTGACTACTTTGATCCACGCATTTGGTATTCGATGAAATACCAATAGGACATAAAAATGAATCGGGAGGCAAAATTGTTAATTCCGCATTTGATGTGAATAATAAAACTAACAGAATGTACTTAAAAACTAATTATACTTCATGGTTATATCGTAAAGTTTCAATACACACATATATATATATATATATATATACATATATATATATATATATATATGTAAAGTATCTTTTAAAGCGTTCATATTACAAAAAAAAAACAAACAAATTAATAACATATAACATAAATAATTTATAGAAATTTCAATTGTTATTCGCGATAAGAAACATGATAGATAAATTTTATTGATCCGGATTTGTTCAGCACAGTTTTAATCGAACGCCTTTTGAAATCTCTATAACCGAACTCATTTGAGTTGTAAAATATATTTATGAAAGATGTGCAAATTTGTAAAAAGCTATAAAAATACTGATAAAAATTTGTATATGTATAAATGAAATCGGTGCTGTGAAATTACAGCAAGGCTGGGAAAAAATTTCAAAAGCATTATTGATAGTAAATATCTTAATATATTCTATCGGTGGTCGGTCAATTGGACATTTATATGTATGTATACAATGTCTATTTTTACTTAAGAAATAAAATTTTTTGAATCGCAGGGTAAAGTTGTTGGTTTCTTAGACTCTTGGGTGGCTGGAAGACGTTGGCCTGTTGATATGGCCGGTTTTGCTGTAAATTTAGCCTATATGGTAGAATATCCTAATGCTACTATGCCGTTTAAACCGGGCTACGAAGAAGACTACTTCTTGCGTAGTATAGCTCTAACCTTAGATAAAATTGAGCCAAAGGGTAATAATTGCACAGAGATTTTGGTTTGGCATACACAAACTAAAAACCATAATCGTGGGCCGGTTAAAATTAATCATGAATATTTGAACGATCGATCCAATTTGGCAGCTTTATTTAAGGCTTTGGCTGAAATGGGCGTCTCTGATGCTACTGACGACGAGGGTATGTAAATTTTTAATGTATGTAATCAATAAATTTCATTGTTATTTCTTTTAGGACAAAAAGCTATTATTAGCAGTAACGGAAAATCTAAGCCTCTGGGATATTATCTTAGTTGAGATACAAATAATTTGAAAAATTTTCTTAAGAATATATTTTAAGTGTTATTTATAAATATTTATTTTTCATAAAAACGCACAATATCTTCTCCTTCGTAATTGCTGAAATAACTGGAGAAATTACAAGTATGGGATCTAAAACTCTATTACTTTATGCATAACAAGAATTTGGCATAAGTAATTAAATGTTTGAAAGATTAAAAGATTTTTGAAGATAAATTATAAAGGGCGTGTTAGAAAACATGCCCTTTGCATTGTATTTTACTGTGTTGTGTGTTAGAAACTTGAAACGCAAACACAAAAGAACTTATTCCGTTCTTGGTTTCTGCGCGATATGCTAAGTAATATACGACAGTATTTCAAAAATTATTTTTAAATGACGTCATCCTACAGAGAAAAAACTATTTTCGAATAAATTTGTTAGAAAACTATGCAAAAAACATATTGCTTTCAATTAATTTCATATGTGAATCAATTGTTCATTTCATCCAAAACGAAATTAAAAATTTAACAACTGAGTATATGCTTTTCATGGTAATGACTAATGAGTTAATCGTCAGTTTTAGTCAACCAGATCACGATTAGGAAAAGCTTTTAAATGAAAATATGACAAAAATAAGAACCAAGCGAAGACATTATATTGAAACTGGACTCAATCAACATGTACATAGCATATTTTTAATAAATAAACTGAGATAATATCTCAATTTAGTTTAACATGAAATACGTAGCCACAAAAATTTTCGTTTATTAATTAATTTTAAGTGTACACTAAAATATACTCCTTCAAAGTTCACACCAAGCTATTGGCATGTATAAAGTTGTTTGTGTGGATTTTGGAATTAAAAAAAGGTAACTTACCTATTCTAAAAGATATGACTAATTTGTTCATTATTATTTACTTTAATTATTAATTATTGTTTTTTTTATAATTTATCGTAGTGTCTGGGAGACTTAGTTTTATATATTATGTACACGCATATACATATGTACGTTTATATTTTATAATGTTTTATTATGTTTTATTTTCAACTATAATTTGCTTGTACCATGTGATAATTATTAGTTCTTACATAGTTATAATATAGAAAACAGTAATCATCATAACAGAAGCAATCAATACTCACTTATGTGTAGATAATAATGGAACAAATTCAATGCAAGTAAAGCATTTTATTTAATTTAAATGTTTGATTATTTTAAATATGACATACGTATAGAATAAGTGTTGATTATTTTATTGTAGAGAATTAGTTTATTTAAATATTTCATGTATGGTTGGTTGTATGACGTATGTTATTATGTATTTATGTACAGCACTTTGAAAATAACGCCATATCAAACGAAATATGAGTTATGCGATAAGTTATGATGCGAACAATTGTATCATCTTGAAGTCATTTGTTGCTATGCAATATTTATGAATTATTTATTTATTTTGCCTCAAAATTATGTTTTATTCAACTTATCAATTAAGCCAATAAACGTAAAAAGTATTTCAATTAACAAAAAAGTGTATGTTAGAAACATCATTAATAGTCTGACTTCCTAAACGTCGCACAGATAGACCAAAGGTACTAATTTTGCGCATTAATTGAAAAAAAAAAATTATCAAGTATCTTGAAAAATTAAAGTATCCGCTTAAATAGCACAAAATTCTTCATCACCAGGGAAAAAATTTATTTAAAATATTTAACGGTATTTTTGTGGTGATTCGTTGAAATTAAATATTGTGAGAAAAAAATCTAAAAATTGTAAAAAAGCCAAATAAGATTATGCAAATAAAAATTATTTACATTGAATAATTAAAAAAAGAAAAGCTTATTATGCAGTCGTTAAGTTCAGATATATATCAATATATTTTGCATAAATTTTAATTTAAATTATTTACGAAAGTGGTTTTGTTTTTAGTTTTTATATTGGAAGTGCAAAAAAATTTTCTAAGTTCAGGTGGACAGGTGGGTTGAGTTCCACAAAGAATCAAATATAATCTTAAATCCTGCACAGTTTAGCGTTATATATGAAAAAATATGAAATTAATGTCAAATATGAAACGGTATATTTATCCACGGACCAGAAATTGTTAACCAAGCTCTTTTACCTATTGGTCAAGTCTCAAAAGCAGCACAAGAAGCTAGAAATAGAGATTTCAAAAAATCTCGAGAGCTTCATTCAAGAAAATGCAGCCGTGAAAAATATAATGAAGATATTAAAAACTATCTTTTGTTAAGCTTTAGTCCTGTTATTTCTATCGTGCGAAAGTTGCAAAAAAGAGAAGGCACATACATTTCCAGAGAAGGCTGTGAACTTAATTAGACATGACGGATATGATAATGATGTCTATGATTTCAATGAGAACTTCGATGATGATGAGACTGTTGTTGTTGATGAATAATAATGAAGCCACTTAAAATAAAGTTTTTTAAATAAAAATCGATATTTTTGCTTTTTTTTACAAGTTCAAAAAATTATTAAAAATAAGTTATTCGTATCTGAAGTGTTTTAGTGGAAGGTTTTAGAAAAGTTCCTTTTCACGATTAGTCACCCTCCTATCACCAGTTGATAAAATTATCGTAATGCAATAAGTTCTGGCTGATTTAATTTTAACGGCAGGCGCCCGACTTCCCCTTCGTATACCCTTCCGAATTTGTTTTTAGAGTTACGCACAGCGAATTTAATGCGTATAACAATTGTACTTCTATAGATATACATATATAGATATAGCACAGTTAATAACTATTTTATATAGAGGGTATCTGATTTCTCCCTCCTATATCTCTATAAGTTTGGTCAAATATTCGGACTGGCTTAACAGCTATCCACGTAATTTTGCGATATTAGCTATTGTTGTTGTTGAGATATTAATAAATCCGTAAAAAGGGAATTTGACCCCACTGTGCGTCTGCTGATGCATCGCATCAATACAAGGTTCATAGGGTTTTAAATACGATACAAACTAGCAAAACAATAATGAATCAGAACAGAACTCCTAATTTTCAAACCAGTCAAAAATTAAAAGCAAAATGTAGCGCTGATTAGGAAAACTCAGAATATATCAATATGTCTAACAATAATCTAGTCCATTTATAACTTCATTAATAAAGCGTTGAAAAGTTTTGCAGTAATGCACAAGTCAGATGACATACAGATGAACCCAAACTTTTGTTTTCGGAATATCTGACTCTTTCATAGGATTTTGAAAATAACCTATAACCTAATTTCTTGCTGTATCATGTACATAAATCTTGCCACAATTTTCAATTTGTCCTTGGTTTACAATGAACTTTAGGACCTTTGGTTGTTATATAATGTGTCACCGAATGTTTTACCTCTGGTAGCTTGTGCAGAGGCATTTTTATGTCTTGAAATTATTGTAAAAGTGAATAAAAAGGGGAGTTTTGAAAAAGTACATATTTTTATCGATAAGACTTCTTGTTTTCAGACTAGCCAGTAATTCATAATGGCCAAGAAAATCGAAACTTATTACTTGTGGAACATTTCCAATCAAATTTCC
>OY776276.1:11920978-11933478 GCA_963675445.1 Linnaemya vulpina | reverse complement strand
ATTATATTATTACATATTTATTCTTGGTGCTTTTTTTCTTTTAACTAATGTAGTCTTTTTGAAATTGGATTTATTGTTTCGAATTTTAAAGTTGTATTAAGTCAACTTAATTATTTTGTGATATACATAAATATATCTCTTTATTTGTGTGCAATAAAAATAAAATCAATATTTTGTGAAGTGGCATGAACACAATGTTGTATTAAAAAATAATGCATTATAGTATTTTCAATAAACACACATATGTAAAGTATAAAGTTTAATTATAATATAAATAATATATAACATATCTTTTAAATATTTTACTATTTCAGACAAATATATATATATGTATATTTATTTACTCACTATGTTATACTAATCTATCGAAATCGTATTAGGTGGACAGAAATTTAAACTAATATATGTGTGTACATACATACATATCTTTTAAACAAACTAATAAGGTACTACGATTTCATCAGACATTTTATTGGAAGCAAATGATGGAAAGGGAAGCATTTCTTAGTAAAAATATGCAAATGTGTACATTTGTACATATGTTATTTATTTATTTATTGTTTCTTTATATATTTCAAGTCAAAAATAATACATTAAATTCATAAAATTTTAAGATAGATCAGTTTGAATGCAAGAGAGACAATTCCCAATTATACATATGTATGTACACGACATTTTGTACATTTAATCAGCCTATCCTTATAGAATTTTGTCTAAAGTGGGTTATTAATTGTTGTGCATAATTTATTTAAAAAAATGTACTCTGTTTTTTTTAATTAGATGTACATAAGAGTATGTGCATAAATTTTTATGTGTATGTACATATATGTGCTCATGTTGGCATATAAGTATGTATTTTTATATATTAGTTTTAAGAGTTTAGCAATATAGCTATGCACGTACATATGTGTTATTATATATACACATACATACATATAAGCATATGTATCTCTATCAAATGTATATCTGAAAATTTTATATAATAAAACTTTTCCAAATATATTAAAATTTAAATCGCAAATTTATTCTCGGTTGTCAATGACGATGATATCGGGATTTTTGTTGTAATTTTGTTTGAAAAAAAAAATTACAGGAAATAAATAGAGTGCACATCAAATTAAATTTTAAAATTATGCGATTCAGAAATAAAGATACTCGCTTTCATAAAAAATAAATATATTTCGCTATTAGATATTGGAAAGACACAAGTAAAGGAAGGATTCACTAACAATCGAAAAATATCAAATATTCTATCATCCTCTTACGCATTCACTCGAAAGCTAACAAGCATCGGTAACAATAGGAAATGGACGTATGTATGCAAGTGTTTGTATTGTAAAACTAAACGGTTTTAAGTATGTTTGAATGTATGTGTATGTTTAAAAAAGGTAGTAAGTTATGTATACATAATGTAGATACATATGTACATACATCAATATACATATGTATGTATGTATATATATGCCGCTTTCATCCCCAAAGCTTCTTGATTTTTTTAACGATTGTTTCCCATTAAATGATGGTCTTATGTAAACTAAATTTATTCCTTAATGTTATATTTCGTTTGCAGGCTTCTCTTATATGCAACATACGGTAAAATAAATTAAATCATTAATACGAATAAAAGGATGTCAACAAAGATAACAGCGACAGCCGACAGTAGCAGTAGTAGCA
Source organism: Linnaemya vulpina (assembly GCA_963675445.1). Lineage (NCBI taxonomy): Eukaryota > Metazoa > Arthropoda > Insecta > Diptera > Tachinidae > Linnaemya > Linnaemya vulpina. Next base: position 11,931,804 of record OY776276.1, on the reverse strand, counting down.
GTAGTACTACCGCAAGCCCATCAGCAGCAAGTTCGTCTATGGCTGCAGCAGCAGCAAACGGGAATACAACACCAGCCAGGCGTCTACGTACCAGAACTTCAACTGGTGGTAATGTAAGTGGTAGCGAATCAGCTCAAAAGAAATGTGCACCACTAACCGAAAAAAGTGACTCAATTTCCAATGCGTCCAGCATGACTGCAGGAAATGAAGAGAGACCAAGTGCAAGTAAAAAATATCACAACAGTTGTCCCCAGCCCCCAACAAGCTCTGGACGAAAAGACAAGAATCATTTGCAACCTCACAGCTCCAGCACTTTTAACATGAATAAAACGGAAGAATTTAACTTTGATACGCCACTTGAATGTCCTGTCTTTCGACCCACTACCGAGGAGTTCAAAAATCCATTGGCCTACATCAGCAAGATACGGCCGATCGCTGAGAAATGTGGTATTGCCAAGATTTTGCCACCGGAATCATGGTCGCCTCCTTTTGCAGTGGATGTTGACAAATTGAAGTTTACACCACGTGTCCAACGTCTTAATGAGTTGGAGGCTAAAACTAGAGTTAAGCTAAACTTTCTTGACCAAATAGCAAAATTTTGGGAATTACAAGGATCTTCTCTTAAAATTCCAATGGTTGAACGTAAGGCATTGGATCTTTACACATTACATCGCGTAGTACAGGAGGAGGGAGGTATGGAACAAACTACCAGGGAACGAAAATGGGCAAAAGTGGCAAATCGCATGTCATATCCTTCTAGCAAGAGTGTTGGAGCCACACTTAAAGCCCATTATGAACGGATCCTGCATCCTTTTGAAGTGTATACTTCAGGAAAAGTTTTGGGGCAGGGTAGTACCGGAGCAACTGTAGGAAGTCCAGATGTTAAGCTTGAAGATGGTACCGATTATAAGGCTCACGAGATTCCAACACGTCAACAAATTGCTCCACCCAACGAGACGAATGCTCGTCGCTCTAAACGATTTGCCAACTCAAGCGCCAGTTGTGGTTTGGGAGTTAATAGGGGTGGCGTGAAGACAGAAACGAAGGAAGATTTTAAGAGAGATTTATTAAATTGTTTTAACGCATCAGCTGCGTCAACTGCTAGCCGTTCAAACACTGGCAATGGCATGACAGGTGCTACTCTGAAAAAAGCTCCGGATCCTCATGCGACTGTAGACCCTCTCATGAAGTACATCTGTCACATTTGTAACCGCGGAGATGTTGAAGAATCGATGTTATTGTGTGATGGGTGTGATGACTCATATCACACTTTTTGTTTATTACCACCTTTATCCAGCATACCAAAAGGTCTTAATATTTTTTAGTCATAAGCTTTTGAACCATAAAATCTAATAAATCCTGTGTAATATTTGTTCTCATTTATTTTACTATACATATAGGTGAATGGCTATGTCCACGTTGTGTTGTAGAAGAGGTAAGCAAGCCAACAGAAGCATTTGGATTTGAACAGGCTGAACGAGAATATACTTTGCAACAATTTGGCCAAATGGCTGACCAATTCAAAATGGACTATTTCCGCAAGCCTGTGCATTTGGTGCCTACAGATTTGGTGGAACGGGAATTCTGGCGTATTGTCTCATCAATAGATGAAGATGTTACTGTGGAGTATGGCGCAGATTTACATACAATGGATCATGGTTCCGGGTTTCCAACAAAAAGTTCACTTTATTTGTTGCCAGGTGATCAAGAATACGCCGAGTCTAGTTGGAACTTAAACAATTTGCCTTTGTTGGAGGACTCTATATTGGGTCATATAAATGCAGACATCAGTGGTATGAATGCTCCATGGATGTATGTAGGCATGTGTTTTGCCGCATTTTGTTGGCATAACGAAGATCATTGGAGTTATTCTATAAATTATTTACATTGGGGTGAACCGAAAACTTGGTACGGCGTACCGGGCAGTTGTGCTGAACAGTTTGAAGAAACCATGAAGCAAGCTGCTCCTGAATTATTTGCATCTCAACCAGATCTTCTACATCAGCTGGTAACTATAATGAATCCAAACATATTAATGAACAATGGAGTGCCGGTTTATCGTACTGACCAAAATGCCGGTGAATTTGTGATAACATTTCCTCGCGCCTATCATGCTGGTTTCAATCAGGGTTACAATTTCGCAGAAGCAGTTAATTTTGCTCCCGCAGATTGGCTCAAGATGGGCCGTGAGTGTATAAATCACTATTCAATGCTACGTCGCTTTTGCGTGTTTTCCCATGACGAACTCGTATGTAAGATGGCTTTAGAGCCCGCAAAGCTGACTTTTGGCATAGCAACAGCTTGCTATATCGATATGGCTGAAATGGTTGATTCCGAAAAGAAATTGCGCAAATCTTTGCTCGAATGGGGCGTCACCAAAGCGGAACGTAAAGCATTTGAGTTGATACCAGATGATGAACGTCACTGTCAAGAGTGCAATACAACATGTTTTCTTTCTGCCGTATCTTGTGAGTGCACAAAAACAATCGTTTGCTTACGACATTACACCGTCTTATGCACGTGTCCACCTGACAAACATACACTTCTGTATCGTTACACACTTGATGAAATGCCACTTATGTTACAAAAACTAAAATCTAAAGCTCAAAGTTTTGAGAGATGGTTATCAAGGTGTCGGGATATCGTTGATGCGAATACCCCAACATCAGTGAGTCTACAAGAGCTCCAAGAGCTTTGCAAAGAGGCCGAAGTCAAAAAGTTTCCATCGTCTCTGCTAATAGATCGCCTTAATGCTGCAGTTTTGGAAGCAGAAAAATGTGTAACCGTCATTCAACAATTGGGAATCAATAAGGTGAGAATAATGTTTTGATAATAGGTATTTTTAAGAAACACAACTTTATTAAATTTTCAGGTTCGCACTCGTTCTGACAACAATTTAGAAGCTGCTCAGTACAAACTTACTATGGAGGAACTAGAACTTTTTGTACAAGAAATAGATAACCTTTGTTGTACCATTGAAGAGGGAGTGTCAGTTCGTGAACTTTTAGTTTTGGGTAAACAATTTGTAGAACGGACTAATGAAATATTAAAAAATAATTTAGATGCGTTAGAAGAAAGTGAATTGGATGCAATCATTGATGAAGGTAACTCTTTACGTATTGAGCTTCCTCAAATGCAACAGTTAAACATGCGACTTAAACAATTAAAATGGTACAAACGGTCACAAGGTCTAAGAGCAGCCAGTGGTAAATTAACGTATGATGATGTTAAAAGTTTATTGCATATTGCAGCGGCTGAAATTATACCCACTGACCCAATTATAGATGCTGAAATTAGAAAACTGCAAGAAATCGGAGCTTCCATAGAAGCCTGGGAATGCCAAGCAAGTAAATATTTCAACTGCAGCACGCAGCGTCACGAGCTGATGGAAATCGAACAGTTCCTTAACACCGCCACTGAGATTGAGGGACAAGTTCCATCGTATGTTACCCTTAAAGATGCTTTACGAAAGGCTAAGGAATGGCTGCGATCTGTGGAACAACTTCAAGCTAATGATCACTTTCCTTATTGTCACACTTTAGAAGCAATTGTTTTACGCGGCACAAATATTCCGATAAAATTAGAGGAACTTTTACGCATGCAGGGCCACTTAAAAAGTGCACATGATTGGAAAGAGAACACTGAGCGAGCATTTTTAAAAAAGAATACGTTCTATACCCTGTTAGAGGTTCTGATGCCTCGAGGCGAGTCGGTTATTATAGATTCGGATTTGAAGAAACCATTTGAGGATGATTTTGTTAAGGAAATGAATCCAGCTCAAATCGTGGACTCGTTTAAAGTCGCCGAAGAAAAAGAACTTCGTGACATGCGAGAGCTTAGAAGACAAAATATGACTAAAAATCCTCTGCGTGATGATTACTGTCTCTGCAAATCATCTTTCCAGGCGGTGATGTACAACTGTCAATTATGTCGAGATTGGTTCCATGAGGAATGTGTTCCGTCACCATTACAAATTCAAACAAACTGTGCGACAGACGGCAACATTAAATTGAAGTGGTTATGTCCCTCTTGTGTTCGTTCCAAGAGACCGCGGCTTGAAACAATTCTGCCATTGCTTGTTTCCCTTCAAACGCTACCGATACGCTTGCCCGAAGATGAAGCTCTTCGTTGCCTGGCTGAAAGGGCAATGAATTGGCAGGATAGAGCCCGAAAAGCACTTACAAGTCCTGACGTGACCGCTGCGTTAGAAATTATAGCCACAGCGACCCAACAAAGGAATAAGCAGAAGAAGCGCAAGGGGGTCAGTAATGTTGGATCCGCTCGGAAACAAAGACGCAGCAGTCAACGGAACTCCAAAGACGATGGTTCCGATAATGCCGATTCAGATGATGAGGGTCGCTTACACATTGTCGAAGAAACCTTAAGTAACGATGAAGAGGAAGACTGTGAAGCGAATGCAACGAATGAGAACACAAACTCCCACAACGGTAGCCAACTACAGAAATTATTGTCTGACAGCGAGACAGACAATCTCGAGGAATTGATGATGGAAGGTGATCTGCTTGAAGTGTCTCTCGATGAATCACAAGAGCTTTGGCGGGTTCTTTCCACAGTGCAACCAGTACAGCCTTCCGAAGCCGCAGCGTTGGTCGAGCGGCATCAATCCCTGATAAAGCAACAGAACCAACAGCACCAACAACCGTCATCCACTGTCAATTCAGCCGCCGAAGATTCGAACGACAGTTTGTTGGTACAAAGTAGTCCCAACAGCAATAGTAATAGCGGCAGCGGCAACGGTCGCAATTCATCCAATGTGGTTAAAAAACGCAGATCCCTAGATCCAACAACGGGATGTCCTGTGCCTCGAAAGAAAACTGTCACACCGATCAAACCAAATGCTTCTATGGGATCAAACACATCAGGAAAGAAGTCCGCTAGGAAATCGGATACAAATAATAAAACAGCAGGTATTGCGGATGATAATGCAGAAAACTATATACCGACTAAACATTCAAATGGCGGTTCTCAAAATCAATCAGCCAATAGCAATAATTCTGCTTCGGGATCGCAAAAAAAACATAGAAAACGTGTTGGTGGAAATAATAACAGCAGCAATAATAATGTTTCTGCTAGTCAAAAGAAGAACTCCCAAAGAGCTCAAATGGCACAACAGGAGGATGACGAAGAAGAATGTCGTGCTGAAAACTGCCACAAACCGACAGGACGAGAAGTTGACTGGGTACAATGTGACGGCGGTTGCAACGAATGGTTTCATATGTACTGTGTTGGTCTTAATCGCAGCCAAATTAAGGCCGATGACGACTATATTTGTATACGTTGTTCGAAGAATGTAACCGTAACCACAGCAGGTGTTAATACTGGCGCAACTTCTGCTGTAGTGACACAACAAAAAGGCCGCTCTCAAACGGCACGTTAAATGATTTCTGCTCGTTATTATCATGATTGACAAACCTATTGTATACATAGTAAATATTCAATCGATATTATTAATTAAAAAGTTTCTGTTTTAAATGGGCATACTTTTTATAAATAACTCTTATCCATCTATCCCCTCTCCTTTCTCCTGTTCCAGCTAGTTCTTGTTTTCATAATTCTTTAAGATTTATTTTCTCTTTGTTCGTCTATTTAGTAACAACAATTTCGAATAAAATACACACAAGCAACCTTAAAAACATAATGATATAAATGAATGAAGAGATTTATTTTTGCACAGAATTCCTAAATCACGCAGCTAGAACTTCATTGTACAGAACTCAACGACGACGAGTCATTAATTGATGAGTAACCGCGGTAATACAAAAAGGAAAACTGCAATTGAATCCTGTACACGATAAAATGTTTATAATGAATTAAGTTTTTGTTTTATTTTATTTTTTTTGTTCAACTTTTCGAGTACATGCATACATATATAATTCAGCTCTAAATAAAAACTTGGTAGTAGTTTTGTCTTCTTTTCTTTTAATATTTATATATACATATAATACTTTTATAATTTTACTGAAACGAAGCGATAACTTATATCTAATTTTATTTAATTATTTTAGTTTGTATTTGTAACTTGTATTGCTTAATTAGTTTGTAGTACGCTGCCCATAACGACTAGTATGTATAGAAAAATATGTGTATGTATATATATTTATTATTGTATGCATATATTATATATTTAACGAAGGATATATATATATATATATATATATATTTCTATATATATACATATATATATATATATATATATATATATAAATATAAATATATATATATATATACATATATATATATATATATATATATATATATAAATATAAATATATATATATATATATATATATATATATTTCTATATATATACATATATATATATATATATATATATATATATATATATAAATATAAATATATATATATATATATATATATATATATATTTCTATATATATACATATATATATATATATATATTTCTATATATATACATATATATATATATATATATATATATATATATATATATATATATAAATATATATATATATATATATATATATATTTCTATATATATACATATATATATATATATATATATATATATATATATAAATATATATATATATATATATATATATATATATATAACTATAAATAAATATATATATATATATATATATATATATATAAATATATATATATATATATATATATATATATATATTATAATATATATATATATATATATATATATATATATAATATATATATATATATATATATATATATATATATATATAATAATATATATATATATATATATATATATATATATATATAGCTAATATAAATATATAGTTTTAATTACATACATACATGTGTAGATAGATATTACGTGTATGGACGTTAAACTGGCAACAACAAAAATAAAGTTTGAATAAAAACGGTAACTGTTAGTCGGTGATAAATCGAGGATTAGAGAGATAAATTTGCTGATAGTAAGGCATTTACATTGGCTGTCTGGCCAATTTATATTAAAGACGATCGCACGGACGCAAGGAAGAACACAGGAGACCGTTAGATATAAAAACGTCTTCTTAATACTGTACATTTTTTATTTCCTTTTTTTTAGCGTGTAAAAATAAATTAAATTAATACATATACTGTACTTCGATTAAATTTTTAGCATATAAAACACACACATATTTACACCATGCATACACACATACATAACGCATAAATATAAAAAACATATATTAATTATGAACCTTAAATTTAAATTTGATGTAATTCTATATAATAAAAAATAAATGTAGTATTTTACATGACTGTTTTATTTTATGGCGTTTGAAAGTGTATTATTTTATCTGGCCAATAAAATAGTTTTTTAATCATGCTTTTAATAAGCTTATATTCGTAATATATTTATATTCTTAGGGCCATTAGCATAACTGCATGTCAGTTAAAAGTAAATCAGTTTCCTTTATTACAATGTTACTTAAATTTAAAGTACATTTAGGATAAGTTGAAGGCAGATTTGTCCAAACTGGTAGGATAAAAAAACACTAATATAGGCAAACTTTTTAACTAATATGAAATTGCAATAATGATTTTTATCCAAATAATATTTGCAAACTGAATAAAGAAGTACTTTAATATAAATATTTGTCCTCCTCCAAAGCAATAAAAATCGCAGCATCTTTAAAAATAGAAAACTAAATGAATATATTTATGAATACAATATGTAAAATTCCTTACTTCATACCTCTAGCTGAAATTCAGCTCTGAACTCGTCTTCTCTGCAGCTCATCTGTCAATGGTTTATGCAAATAGTTTTTGGTAAAATTACCGTAAGAAGCTCTTTATCGATAAAAGAAATAGTTTAGAAGGGTTTAGTAGTTTACTCATATATGCACAATCCTATTTGTTAGGTATGTTCAGAAGCCAAACAAAAATATCAGTCATGAATTGCCTTCAGAACTTGAAAACACTTCATCGCTTTTGACAAAATCTGCATTAATGAACCAGTAGATTTGATATGAGTATTTGTGTATATATATATATATATATATATACATATATATATATATATATATATATATACATATATATATATATATATATATATATATACATATATATATATATATATATATGTATGTATATATATATATATATATATATATATATACATATATATATATATATATATATATATATATATATATACATATATATATATATATATATACATATATATATATATATATATATATATATATATATATACATATATATATATATATATATATATATATATATATACATATATATATATATATATATATATATATATATATACATATATATATATATATATATATATATATATATATATATACATATATATATATATATATATATATATATATATATATATATACATATATATATATATATATATATATATATATATACATATATATATATATATATATATATATATATATACATATATATATATATATATATATATATATATAATATATATATATATATATATATATATATATATATATTATATATATAAATATATATTATATATATAAATATATATATATATATATATATATATATAAATATATATATATATATATATATATATAAATATATATATATAAATATATATATATATATATATATATATATAAATATATATATATATATATATATATATATATATATGTATATATATATATATATATATATATATATAAATATATCTATATATATATATATATATATATATATATATGTATATATATATATATATATATATATATATATATACATATATATATATATATATATATATATATACATATATATGTATATATATATATATATATATATATATATATATATATACATATATATATATATATATATATATATATATATATACATGTATATATATATATATATATATATATATATATATGTATATATATATATATATATATATATATATATATGTATATATATATATATATATATATGTATATATATATATATATATATATATATATATATATATATATATGTATGTATATATATATATATATATATATATATATATGTATATATATATATATATATATATATATATATATATATATGTATATATATGTATATATATATATATATATATATATATATATATATATGTATATATATATATATATATATATATATATATATACATGTATACATATATATATATATATATATATATATATATGTATATATATATATATATATATATATATGTATATATATATATATATATATATATATATATATATGTATATATATATATATATATATATATATATATATATATGTATATATATATATATATATATATATATATATATATATATATGTAGAGAGAGAGAGAGAGGTCAGTTTATGTATTTCGGTGCTTCTTCTCAACAAAGACCTGGCATCCCTGCCAGAAATTCAAAGGATGAACTGTTGTTTCCTCTTTGTGCGTGCTTTTCCTTTTTTTGTTTTCTCTCACTCTGTGCTTTTCTCTTAATGTGTTAGAGCTTCCTATGGTTCTTATTGATATTCTGATGCCATGGTTTGAATTACAAAGGAAACGTATGTATACTCCAGTTATGTCAGTCATTTAACCGTTGATGAATTTAGTAATAACTTTTCGCAAATGCTGTCAGCTCGTATAAAATACAAATATTAACGTGCTGCAGAGAACAAGAATTAAGCAGCAAACTTATTAAATAAAAAAATTTAAATGTTATACACACATATCTATCTACATATAGAGATACCTATGTAAATATTTTTATTCTTGTACAAAACTAACTGCAATTTTGCCAGTAAATAGAATAAAGTTTAAACAGTGAAAGGCTTTGTGATTTTAAAAGTAAAATTTTTCAAGTGAGTGAATTTTTCGTCTCATATTATTTTATGTACAAACCTAAGTGGATACACATGCACACATACATATGCACTATTGTATGTGGGTGTACAATTATATACATAAGTGCGGATGTAAAATTTGGAAAGTTTGCATTGAAGCACACAGGAATAATAACTAATCCATAGAAAAATAACAATAGCGTCATACAAAAAATTTACATATGGATATACATATGTGATGAAAACTTGGGAACAAAGGCCCAATGCATTATGTGTAACAATTGTTATTAAAAAACAAATTAATTGTTTGTTAGCTTTTTCTATGAATTAAAGGAATGAACACCACATATGTAAATACATATACTTATGAATCTATAACACACATATATGTGCCAAGTATACGTAACTTTTTTTTGTAAAGATATTAACATTTTGTTTTAATAATCGATTTTAGAAGTACCCATTAAAACTATAAATTGTTTCAACACGCACACACGAAAGCCATGCATTCATTCTCAATGTGAAAAAAAAATCGTGCGAGTAGATAGCAACAAAGTACGCATACACAATCGGGATATAAAAAATCAAATAGATCTATTAGAAGAAGTATTAGAACTTTCTTAAAAAGATGGAATTTTTCTAAAAATTGTTATTGCTAGTGTTGTATTAAACGTTTTATATGCATGGGTATATGAAAGCAATGTTGCTTTTGTTATTCTTGCAACATGCCTTCAGGTGTGTGTCCTTCAGTGGAATTTTGGGTACAAGTTATTATCATCATAATTTTTTGTATATAAAGACGAGGATAACCCAAAAAGATCTTTAAAAATTACCCCAAAACATGCTAATATCTTTTGTTGTACCTATAATTATTTAAAACAAAACTAGACACTAAATTAAAATTTCTTTGAGCA
>OY776276.1:11828478-11915978 GCA_963675445.1 Linnaemya vulpina | reverse complement strand
ATAAACAAAACATACAAGAACTTACTTTGAATAATTGCAAAAAAAAAGATTTGCGTTTTTCATGGGGATGCGATACTGGTAATTGAAAATCGCCGACAGTTATGACCATGTTATCGCTGTCCTCTCCATGTATAATTTAATATATATTATGTGCATATGTGCACATGAGAAGGGTGCCTTTTTTTCTTAGCAATTAATTTACAAAAGCTCATCAAGAATATCATTTAAAAATGTAACCGCTGAAGAATTTGTTAAGAATAATTAACTTGTAAAAATATCATGCCATTAAGGAGAAATCAGCCCCAAATTTGTTTTTGAACACCCAATCATTATTGCCACACAATTATCTTTTAAATAACATTTATTTAGTTAATGGGATATTCGAAACATTTGAAGGTCGTTTACTCCAATATAAATTTTCTTGTTGCTAAAAGGGCACCCAATACATTACATAAATATCCTCATACGAATTGAGGATAAAGTAAATATTGGAACATGTTTACACGAGAAGCAAAGACTTTTCTATGAAATTTTCTCCAAAACTTTTCGAAATTTGTTGTAAAAGAGTCTGAAATACTTATATTGAAAACATATGCCGATATGTGCATGTCCCATGTGAATACGTTTAGATGTTCTTTATAATTTTTTGAAATGTGTTAACAATGATTTCCACTAAAAAACATTTTTTCTTTTTGACATTTGATGTGGAACACAGAAAGAAGAAAAAGTGAATTAGGATATTTTATATACATATTTCACACTGGCAGACGTGCATACGTGCATATACTTCATCCCATCGCACTCTGAAAGTTATTCATTTTGCTTCCTAGATGAATCGGTCGTATACATGAAGCTTGGAGATTTCTGTGATTCGCACGGGGAATGTGTTGTGAATTTCGAACTGCGAGTTGGAATGTAGTGAAAGTTTACGTGTTGTCGTTACTTAGTATTTCTATAATTTATTTATGCAAGTTAGAATTGTGTAGAAAGAGGAAATGGGCACAGTTGTATGTTGAGTAATATTTAATATTGTTACAATATAAGAGGCAAGCATAAGGTTACAAATTAGTCTATGAAATTTTGTGTGCACAACACGCATTCATATTGACAAAACGATTGTGTGCTTGCTAGACTAAAAGTTATGTACTTAACGGGACTATTGTTTCATTTAAATGTTTTTCCCAATATATCTGTGGTTTAGTTTAGTTGTGTATTTTCAACCGTATGGTATTGTTTCAATTGTATCTTCAAGCCGATCGAAGCTTGCGCCCAAATTAACTGTTAATATAGTGCATAGAATTTGTATAAGTGGTATGTGATTTGTTTCAGAACATACGGTCGGTATACGTTATACCTTTCAAAAATATATATAGAATTCATGAAAATTTCTATTCTTGTTGCTTAAGTGTCTACAATTTGGCTTTGATTGCACTCCGTGATGGCTCTTATAGCACATCGTATGATGTTACGAGCTCATACGCATCCAACGCAGTCAACTCATCTATATTTGGGTAAACACAAAGTTGAAGTTGTACTTGTACCTTCGTCGGCCGACTATTTCAATGAACCAAGTTCCGATCATCCAGTAGCAAATCAGCCAATCCTAGCGCTGAATCGGTCAGAAGGTCACTTTCACCTGCCACATAGCGTACGTACTATGAAAATCAATATTATTTATAGACCTGGTATACACAAAGATAAGTTTTTTTTTTTTGTATATGCTTTTGATATTCAACGTTGTTGTGAATTGAACTGAAACTTTTGGTCGAAAGTTGCAACACTAAAGAAAGTTTGGTTAGATATATGAACTGAAATGCATAATTACTTAATGCCTAGTTTAGCAACCGAGACGAATAACGGCAGCAGTAGTGATATACATTTTTATTTTTTTTCGATATCGACATGGGTATTTGAAATATATACTATATTATATATATATATATATATATATATATATATATATATAAAATATATATGAAAGCATATACTGCTACCGACAATTCAATACCGGCATCATATTGTCTATTTTTAAGTCGCTTTGCTACGGTTATTCAATTGTAAATGGTATTAATTACAATTCATACTAAAATTGCATTTGAATCAACAATTTGAACAAAATGATTTGTTAAATAAAGATATTTTATTTCAGTCGTTTTTTCTTAAACGTCCTTTCAAATAAAGATTTAAACGATGCAAGAAGTCTTTAGCAAATAATATAATGAAAAAAGTTTTTTTTATAAAATTTTGATAGACTAATTGTTGCAAAATTTTTTCCAATTCAGAGAGGCGTAATAAATATTCCTAAGTACAAGGGATTAGCTTATCGAAATTGAATCTAATATAACCATAAATATTTCAATACAAAATAATAGCAGCTAAGATATAAAACCATGGCTCGTGCTAAACCGAAAAAGGGTAACGTCATGACTCAAGAAATGCATTTTCAGATTTAATCTACAAATTGTTGTTATTGTTGTGTAAAAATTTCATTGAAATATCTAATGCTTTTTAGTCCTGTTAGTTTTTAGATTTTTATTAAGCTGTTAGTGAATTAAAAACTTTCAAAACGTTTTATACAAAAAAATTTTTTTGGAATTATTACACTATCGATATAAATAAACGATACGTACTTAAGAAAGATGATACCAAAAGAGATTGGCTTAAGAAACATGGAACAAAAATTGGCTTAAGAAACATGGAACAGAAAATAATATATAATAAAAATAAACAAACAGTAACATAGGGACCTAATAAAACCGTACTACCATCGGTTTGATATAGTTCTTCATGCATAGTAAATATTATATTAGATTCGGCAGATTCATATAAGCACGTGCTCATCCCCATATATTTGAAAAATTTTATCATTTTGTGTTAATCTCCAACATCACAAGTTCAATTTTATATCTTATAAAGGGACTTAAATGAAAATTCCAAGCCGGGACGAATGATGGTATGGATGCTTTCGCTGGAGTAGCAAGCTCAAGTGGGAATTGAAGAGCAAACCCACACAAAATTGCCTCCGTATAGATCCTGTACATTTTTCTTTGATGAAAATGATCTGGCAATCCTACTACATACATACACACTTGCTTATAAACATATACAAAGGAGAATATCATGCTAAAAGCTTTTACGACAAAACAATATGTATGAATTGAAAATGCTTTAAAGCTTATAACAAAGGCCAACAAATTCCTATGCAAGTTCAATATGACATACACGTGTAATTCGCTTTACAAACGTCATGCATATACGGGATATATTATATACCGTATTACAGTATGAGCATAAGATATACATACATACATGGATACTTTAGATTATGCACTTTTTCAAAACGTTTTATTGACAACAGGCTTAGCGAAATGTTGCAGATAAAAGCGATGTATTGAGCATAAATGTATTAGCACGTACGTATGCACATATGTAGATATACATTTGTTTGTTATTAACTCTGTTAGACGTATGAGCACTTTAGTAATGTGAAACGAAAATAAATCGCTCATACGCCAGAGAAGGCCTAAAATATAAAATAAATTATTACATACCGCTCCTGTTCACCACGACGTGTTATGAAGTATAAAAAACTACATTTATATAAGTCTATAATATGTATATATATATATATATATATATATATATATATATATATATGTATATATTTATTTATATACATGCATATAATATGTGCATGTATATTATGTATATATATATATATATATATATATATATATATAATATACATACATATATTATATGCATGTATATAAATGTATAAATATATGGATATATATATATATATATATATATATATATATATATATGTATATATATATATATATATATATATATATATATATGTATATATATATATGTATATATATATATATATATATATATATATATGCTTTCTTATATAAAAAATATATTAATTTTGTTATGCTTGAATGTAAACTATCAGAAGAATTGAATAATGCTTTCCCTGATAGCTCCAAGAATTATCGTGGCTCTTAAATAAAACAACTTCGAAGAACTTTTATTAAAATAGCTTTTATTTAAAGCGATTAATTCAGCATTATTAACTTAAAATTTGCACATGCTATTGTTCAGACACTATTACCGCAGTGGTTAAACAAATACGCAAGTAAACAATGCATTTAAACAATTTTTTTTGCAATATGTACATGGCGTTAACAAAATGTTTATATGTATGTACGTAATGTGTCAGTAAGGGTTCAATAATATTTTCATACACTGTTCAATATCTTCTAGGCACTCCGAACACTTTTGTCTATAAACTACACTTGATCATATTTCGAAAATTAATCAATTAGTACCGAAATTTCTGTGCCTGCATGTCGTTTCATAAAGTATGTTACATATAACGAAAGAAGCTGTTGTCATTGAACTAAAATTGTTCCAAAACATAATTTTTTTTGAAGCCATGGTGAATCCAGCTTAAGTGATCATATAATCGAATTAAAAAACTACAAATGATATAAAATTTGGTTTCCAATGTCAAAATACTCATTTCGGTGCACAATCCTCATTTGTATACACCTTATTAAAATGAATTTGCGTGAGAATTAACAATCTCTGCAAAAATCACAAGAGAAAGAGAGAGAACTTATAAATTCTCACCCACACGTGTTTTGAAAATCTTATTGTTTATTTTCATATTGCACACAATATTCTGTACTAAAATATTAAAACACATAAAACTGAAGAAAAACGAAAGCACACACAAATATTGTACTAAGCGATGATAAACACAACAACAACTTTTAAATGGCACTGTGTCAGAGAACCAAACAGAGAAGCGTGCCATTTTAGTGCTGTTTTACTGCAATTCTCAGCACTAAATGCTGCTCGACTGTTTTGCTGTTTTAGTTTTCTGTTTTGCTTTTTAGTTTTTTTTACTTCGGTACACGGAAACACGATTTGTCCCGGAATGTCCGTGTAGTGCATAGTTGCTTTCTGTCAAAAACTGTTCTTGTATGAGTTTAATATATTTCTTGCTTCTTAATTTTCTGAGAGAAGGTTGTTTGTATGTGGTTGGCAGCAACGTTTTTTTTTTCTTGGAAAACAGGACAAATTATTCAAATCGTTTTTACATTTACCTATTCAGTCGTGTTTTTGTTGTCCGTGCTTATCGTCGTTCTCTTGTAAGATGATAATAATTTTTTGAGTTAAAATTAAAAACTATGAATATAAATATTATATACATATGTTGTGCATACATACCTATGCATGTACAATCGAATATGTATATGTGCATACTTGAACATGCTTAAGAATATAATATTGTGTATATGAGTGCGTGTGCGTTTGCAAAAATGGCAAAGATTATGTACTGCAATTTTAAGCAAATCTATAAATAATAATTTGCAAAGGCGTATTTGGTGTAAATATCCTTTTCACATGAACGTATGAGTTACGTATGTCGAATTAAATCAAGCTACAACAAACTACATGTATGTGTGCATGTATGTATGTATAGGCCGTGTGAAATTTACGTTCAAGGAGAAGCAGGGAAAAAACATTATTAATCAAATATGTATGTTTGATTTTGCCCTACATGCATACTCATATACTTTATATGTAAATAATTAATAAAGAAATAAAAAATAACACATTCTGCTTCAAAGCCCTAAAATGGGCTATATATAATATGTAAGAGCGTAAATAGAATCACACCCTTTTGATGGTCACATCAAAAAGGTGCAAAAGTGACACAACTAATAATGAAAAGTTAGAATGAAATACATATATTTATAAAATAAGAAATTCAAAACATTTAAAAAAGGAAATTAAAAACCAAGATTTTGTGATGAACATCTAATAATAAAATAACTACGGCAACTTGAAGTGCATATCCGAGTGTTTGTTTCTTTACCCACATGCACATTATTTATAGTTCATTAGTTCCCTTTGTACTTTACTAAACAGGACGATTTATTGTTCTCGTTTTTCTCAACACCTGCATATATAAAACTGCAAATATATACATGCATGTGCATGTGATGGGTGTACATATATAACAATATGTATAAACGAGGGCAATCACAAAGTGTTTTACAATTGTTTCAATAATTCTGATAATTCGCATGTACGTATTACATGTGAGTTTGTTAACTAAGAATTAATTGTAAGTAGAAATATATAAATACATACTACACACCTCGAAAATGTATTTCGATCAATAATAAGCCCAGTATTATGCAAGAAACCAAAGTAGAATTTTCCTTTGTTAGTGAAAATCCACTAAAGGCGGCGTTGTAGGTGCCAAACTGTTACACAAAAATAATGCAAAAACATCTGCTCATTTTGTGTATGCACATGCAATCATGTGTTGTAAAACATACGTTGCTGTTTAAAAGAACAAGTGAATAGAAAATTTAACGAATAAAGAAAACATTTAAGTTGAAGTGAATTTCTTTAGGCGCCAACAAAATTCTTAGCTGGTTGACAATATATACTGCTCTGATCGCATGCAAACTGTCGTATAATGAAAGCTTTCATGAATTGTTCGAAAAAGCTCGGTCAGTCAGTTGCGTTTTTAGTACACATAATGTTAGCACACAAATCGTAGATGTATAGCAGATAGCGCAATTGGTGCATAGGCATATACCAGAAAGCCGTTTAAGTTAAATCTAATTTTTGATGTCATCCATTGTCATAAAAACAAAGGAGCTTCTAAATACAATTTATATTTCAGGCCTTGTGCAATTAGTTTCCCATTTGGTCAGCAATAAAAGTATTCAAAAGTATAATAATATAATAGCTAAGAAAATATCTGTAATAAATAAATTTTCGGTCTAAAACAAAGTGAGCAATATTGATTGCAGTAGAAGAACAAAAGCAAAAAGTATTCACACGATGGTAGCGATTGTCATAAAGGAATTAATAAATGTTTTTTATATAGAGCAAATATATCTATCCCCGAATCTTATTATCCATACGATTACAAGGCTTAGCAATGGACGGATACATTGTATATAGACAAATTAAATGTGAAATTTTCTTTTAATTTTTTAAGTATCCTCAACAAAACTCTCTAGTGTTACCTAAATAAAAAATAAAAAAATAATTGTGTTCAGTGCAGATGACCAATGAAAACAACTGTTTCGAAACCTTCATAATCTTATAAAATTTAATTCAAATGGAATTGGAATATAAATATAATATTAAGTTTTTCAACTAAATGAGTTAATAAAACCTTATATACGCTGTACGGCCAAGTTACATGCTGATCATGTTAAAATAATGGGTGGGAAACCCCGT
Organism: Linnaemya vulpina; assembly: GCA_963675445.1. Lineage (NCBI taxonomy): Eukaryota > Metazoa > Arthropoda > Insecta > Diptera > Tachinidae > Linnaemya > Linnaemya vulpina. The sequence goes on along the minus strand of OY776276.1, from coordinate 11,908,691 downwards.
CATATTCGCACATTTTCGTTCATAATAGGCTTGATTTTTAAATGAAAGAATTTGATATCCAAACACTTCTTGACTGCGTATAAATAGATCCACGATGTTAAAATATCCATCTGAAAATATAACATGATATCTATTTTAGAGCGCATTGTGCCACTTCAAAATCAGAAAATTATTCAGCAACAAATACACATATTGTTTACAGGCACGAATTGAATGGGCAGACTGAGAAAAGTGTTCAAATAAGGGGTTCAAGAGGCAGAATTAGCAACACTCTACGTCTTTCTGCCCATTAATTTAGTGTCTGTAAAAACTGTCTTATATATAACTTTAGGTTTATAACATACCATTAAATAGAATATACCATAAAGGCCTTATCAACAAAAATTATTTCATGGTTATAAGCTGCGTATAAGAAACATTTTCTACGCGAAATCAGCACAAAAGCATTTAATATTGTTTTTGAATCAGGCCTTAAGAGTTGAAAACCAGTGTTCCCATACAAGATACTAGTTTTAACCTGTTAAAATGTATTTTGTTTGACTATGAATGAGAATAGGCCAATTTTTTCAAGCTAAAGCTGTGCAAATTTTAAGGTATTTGAAAAACTTTAATTTTAAGATTTATATTATATTATTGGGTCTTATTGCGGTTGTCGGATCGACTGGATTAAAACAAAAATGTCTTTTGCTTCTTCCGTCATGTGCTATGCGTAGAAATCAATTTAACAAGAGCAATTAAATATTGAAATTAAAATACTTGAGCGAAGTTCTAGATTGACCTCGTATTAGTTAAAAGTAAAATATATAATTATATTGCAAATATTTGTACGTACATATGTATGTATGTATGTATGTATGTATCTATTCTCATGTGTATCCGTATACATATAATGTATAAAAGTTTAATACTTAGCTAATTGTCCCAGTTAGCCTTGAATATGCATGATAATATTTAAAAGAAATCAAACACCCACTTGATCACGAAATTGAATACTATTTTTTCGAATATAATATAATCGAAGGAAAACGATAATGGGCAACTAGAGATCGCCAGTTAGTAAGTCCTTTAAATTCTATGAAGAATAATTGCCCAACTGAAAATTTTAATTATTTCGTGATTGATTCAGCAGTTTTAAATATTTGGATAATATTGAACAGGCAAAAATAAATTTGGTTGATCAAAGAAACATAAAATTATGTACGTTTAAATTTTTGTTTTTGAAATATTTTCATTGGAGAAAATCTATGCTCATGCCATAACTTCCACGAACTAGCCACAACTCAATGTTTTTTCTTGATTAACAGAATCATTTAAAATTCAGTAGGAACCCATATGTCAGATATACATATGTATGCAGCTCGTTTTTTCAAAATTGTGTCTACATATATGTATATATACATATATATATATATATATATATATATATATATAGATATAGATATATCATATACATATATAGTTACAACTTTGTAGGAATTGCTCGATATTGTAAATTTTCATGTATATACAAACATATATGTACATCCATATTCCCATATCAAGTTTAAAGTTTCAATATACTAATTTTATCAAATAGATTGTTCTAGAAATCTTTCCGCTTCTTTCGTTTAATTTTAAATCTCCGGTTGAGTGGGTTAAGAAAAGAGTGTTTGTGGGTGTGTGTATTCCCATAACAATACAAATCACATACAATATTAAAAAAAAACAACAAAACAAAAATAAAAGACAACAAACCAGTGCTACCGCTTTAATGCGTCTCGTTTGTATTGAAAGTTGATATCTAATGAAGTTAACCTTCTGATATATCCCGTGAAAGGTCATAGACTTAAAATTTATGACATAGTTTCCGATAAAGAGTGCTATCAAAATGTGCCTTCATTAATTATTGAGCCAGAAATGTATATTGTGTAGCTACAAAAATAACTTGTAGTCTTTTTCACAATTGCATAAGGATTGTGTTTTGGACCCACAATTTGCCCATTAGCCATATCCTGTTTTCTTGCCAAGAATTTCGGGCATTACATGCTGTGTTTTAGTTCTTGTATGCGGTGGCAACACTGATTGTTGATGATCTGAAACAATAACAAAAGCAATAACAGTAATTGATGAACACTCAAACATGTGGATAAACTCACACATAAGTCGCTAGATGACAGATGTATAAGAATGTAAGTAAATAGAAGTATGATTGCTAGCTAATCGGTAATGAAAGGCAAAACAAAAACAAAATAACCAATAAAACAACAAAATGTAAGGACTCCGGTATTCATAGGTTCCGGAAACGTTAAGGCTGTAGGTAGCATTAAGCCATAGTAATTAATTTAAAAACGTAAATAATTATAAACAGTGTTATCACTCGTGTTGTTATTAATCTTAAAAATTGATATATTTTGTTTCTCTCATTTCTTTGCTGGTAGGACTTAGCATCGTAATTTTAGATTGTACTTATCAACGTGTCATATCAAAATGACCGAGTAATTTTTGCACAAAGAATACATGTTTGTTATAACAGAAAAATATGTACAATGAAAACTCTCCTAACGGACACCTTCCATAACCGGGCACCTCCTATAACCGGACAAACTTTGCAGAACCGTAATTTTCAACTGTTTTTTCATACAAAATGTATTCCCATAACCGGACACTCTAAAAACCGGACGCGGACACCAAAATTTTAAAATAATGATCTAAAAATCGGACAAAAGCGTTAAAATCAAGACATGGATGACTCGAGATATCATGACTGAATGGCTACAGCAATTCAATAGGAAAATGAGATCTCAGACACGTAAAATTCTCTTGTTCTTGGATAATGCAGCATCTCATCCTAGGGAATTGAATTTATCAAATATAAACGTCTTATTTTTGCCTCCAAATACAACTGCAGTTTGCCAACCTCTTGATCAGGGCATTATCCAAAATTTTAAGGTTCACTATAGAGGCTCAATATTAAAGCACATACTATCAAAGGTTGATACATCAAATTCCGCAGCAGATCTTGCAAAATCTATTGACATTCTTGAGGCTTTATACGTCATTCAATCCTCCTGGGATAAAGTTGAATCAGCAACAATAAAAAACTGCTTTCGGAAAGCAGGATTTTCAGAATCTATTGATGACCTTCCGGATTTTGATGCCGAAGATGATTTCCCACTGGCAACGTACGCAAATTTAGGAGAACTGTTCCCTCAATCAAATGGATTTGACGAGTTCTTAAAAGTAGATGAAATCGTATTCACTGAAGATGACTATAGAAATATTATATCCAAGCGCTGTTATGGAGATAAACGAGTCTGAAGATTCTGAAGACGAGGTGCATGTAGAAATACCTGATCCCATAAACTCTTATGATAAAGCATTAAAACAAATTGTTCGTTTAAAGCAATTTGCAAAAGACGACTTTGTCGCGTTCCAACAGATAAAAAATATTGAAAGTCATTTTGAAACTCAACAACTCAAATTGAGCCGGTCTAAATTAAAGCAACAAAACCTGAATCAATTTTTTCGACCGCAGTAGAAAGCTTAGCATTATAAAATAAAAAGATGTATTAAAAAAAAGTTGTACCTCTTTTAAGCGGACACCTCTTATAACCGGACAAAAATGCCGCGACGGTGAGTGTCCGGTTATGAGAGTTTTCACTGTATACACATATTCTGTGTTGGCTGCTGGAGATTAGGGGATTTGGTCGTGGCAAGAACATTTTCCTGATTTAGAGTCGTTATTGACATGTATACATTAATTATTAACACAAGCAGAAAGCCATCGAAAAAAACTTATTCATAAAATTTTGCAGCGGAGATCAGTATTTTTCGCTTAGATATTGTTGACATTTTAGTTACAGGTACTCGAAGTTAATTAAAATTTTACACTATGAATTTTATTTTGCTCTCAAGAAACCTGCATAGAATCAAAAGAGCCGTAATATAATATACACTTCTTCTTATACTTTAGGCACCGCCTTAACATCAATGTGCACATACTTTTTGATTAAAAAACAAAATGAGCTTCTTAGTTTCAAAATAATAATAATAAAGCCCCAAAATTTATGAAATGTGCTCAGCATTCCTTTGAAAAGATTAACATCATCGTACTTTTTAATATATAATACATTCGTAGTATGTGTGTACATATCTATGTATGTATTAATGCGAATAATATTAAAGTCTTTTAGTCATTATTATTTCGGATCTCTTACAATTTGCAGCCTCTTCGGCAAAACTATTTTTACTAAGTTGATTGTGCTTTCATCCCTACTGCAAATATATACTTCGTCTATTACAATCAGAATGTGTGCTATTGTATATTTCGGTTAGATTTTGAACAACCAGATTTTGCCCCAGTCCTCTTTTATTTTCTATTTGCAACAATACTTAGTGCGAGTTATGTAAATAGATTTTGAAATGTACATTCGCAAACAACACATTTAATATCCAACAAACTTAATATTTTTTATAACCCTGCTTAAATGCCAGCTATTTTTCACTGCATAAGATACAGTAAAGGTCAATGTGGAAGCAGTATAGCGCACTAAAAAGCTATTTCGAAGGAATGACACAGGATCAATTGACAAAATATTAAATAAATGTAGCTTTATCTCTTAACATTTAATGATTATAAATTTAAATTACATAATCTTAAAATAACAAAAATCTGCAAATCGTGGGCTGCGCGCTAACCATGAAATCTCCCATGTATAATGATGTTAAAAATGGACCGGAAAATGATTATGGCATTGAGAATCTGTTTATTGTAACAATTTGATTTATAAGTGCTTAATAAGTGTTATCATAGTTTCAAAATATTCATTGACAAAATGAATTATTTCACCAAATAAATAAAAATAGCTGTTCTACAGTTTGTCAAATAAGTGTTAGCATAGGTAGATAACAGTGAATTAGTTAAACTTGTAATGTCAACTGTTTATGGCTTTAATGCAAATCTGAGGAGGATTTTCATATATATTTTACTTTCAAATAATATATGGTATAATGTTAATGCACGTACTAAATTTCTCTGCACTAAATTTTTTCTAACACCGTAAGTGATAAATGCTCAGACAGAGAGCCGTAACTATAATAATTTGTGTTTTGCATTCTAAGCTGCCTAGAGAATCTACATTCTCACAAAAATTAAAAATAACGCCGTGTACAATTATCCTGTACATATATTCGCATATCTAATATATATATATATATATATATATATATATATATATATATATATAATCTTTTTTCAAGACAGTCAAGACTTAGCAAGAAGTCGAAAACATTTCGAAATAGCTAATAAGAGTTAAACAGGAAGATAAAATATTGAATGTATGTTTTCACATTTTGTTTTTGCAAAAACCATGACAACAACAGTTAATGATGCATACGGCCAACTCTCGATCCAGGCTAGCGCTGTAAACTTAATTTTTATAAAACTGCTAATATCATAGACATCACTACATTTGCAAAGAAATTAAATTTTTAAGTTCATACATGTATTTGTGTAGATTGTAAACTTTTCAGTGGTGTTGGAAAATCTAGCAAAACAGTTATTAATATTTAAAACTCCCAAAAGGAGCCAATGAAGCATATCGCGGACGTTCTTTGTATGTGTGTAACTTCAAATCAGAGACACCCTTCAGTTCATGCATATATACATACATAATACGTGCATATGTAGTTTCAACAACATTCCAAACTTCCTGCAAGAATTTAAGACAAATACTCAGAAGGTGGTAAATGAACATTTGCTTTGCAAACAAATATTACTCACGCTTTTATGTATCGGGTGTTTTTTAGCTGCATGAGTGCTACGGATGTTGATAACTATGACTTTCCAGCTGATAATATCAAACTGTGTTGGCATATCTGTTCAGTTTAAATGAATCGTTTAACGCCACAACAATGGAAGCGTGCTGAAAATTTGCTTAGAAAACAATATATCTGTTCGTGACATTCACACAGCACTTCTTCATTCATTGACGCCACATTATCAGATTTATTGAAAAGTTGTACTGATCGGAAATCATATTGAAAATTATATAAAATATTATAATAAACAACGTCATTCCGAAAATATTCCTGTCTTGCATTATTATTTTAAGTTTTCATGCTGCTAAAACAACACACGATACTTAAAGAAATATCAAATACTTAAGAAGAAAATAAAAATACCAGAATATATTAAAATAAATAATAAACAGAAAAAATCAAACGAGTATAACGAAAACTTTAAATTTTACTAAAACAAGATTTAAAGACAGAAAAGTTAGTGTTTGGAAGCACAGATTATTTAATACTCGTATATCTATCCTGGGATATAATTTGGTGGAATGAGTACATTCGTATACTCGTATGTTGTACGTATTTTTATCTCAACCACAAGTCTATTTCCATTAAGGTATTTTTCTTTTCTATTTTATTCTGTTGAATTGAATTCAAAATCAGGGAATGTGAATTAATAAGCCTTTTAACATACAAGAATGTAAGCTAACAAAGAATAACTATTTGCGACAACCCATGCATACATAAAAATAAAAGATGAGGTTCATGTATAAAACTTTTTTACAAACTTTTTTAATAAGTTTCGCATACTATTTATTTGCACGATCTTTTTCATTTAGACTTTTTTCTTCCAAAAGCTCTTCCCACTTTCATTTGAAAATTTATTTCACCTATGAAACATACTTCTGTGTAAATAACTAGTTCCCGTAATCATAATTCAAATTCGATAGAACGCAGATAATCCACATAATTTCATAAAATATAAGAACCATTTATAAAATGGCTCTTTACTCACAAAGGTATCAAGAATGAGCTTTTTCATTACATCACAATTGAGTCTCTGTAATCTCTAAACTTTGGAGTCTAAAGTAGAACATTTGGTGCTAGCCAAACATATTAATGTGTAATTGTTCGTCTTTGATCTTATAATAACTTACTCGTACATGTACATATCTTTGAATTGAAACCAATAGAAAAATAATAATTATTGCATTATTTTGTGTCAACTCTGCTGGGTTATGACTTTGGCATCTAAATATTTAGGACTACTGACATATAAAAGTAAAGTGGGCACTTAACACTTTTCATAATATATTTGTCTGAAGCGTTGCTTTTGTTTGCGTAGGCAAAAATGTTTATTTTACCGCTCTCTATATTTGTAGGGCCATGCTCATTTGCATTTTGTGGAGCTTTTGCAAACATGTGAATATAATCACATGCATGTTAAAATATATGCACATCCGTAACTACATATAGTTGGACATCCGTAAGTACATATAGTTGCATTTATAGTCAGTTTTATAAGGGGAATAATTAAAAATCTATTCATTGTTTACTCACCTACGAGTGCCTTGTTCGTCGTACTCTTCTTTGCTTTACGGGGGTTCCAGAGGAGTGTTTTCTGAGTGATGAGTAATTGAGAAACAAAGAGTGACTGTATAATTTATGAAAGTCTTGGACAGATTATATGGAAACCAGCAGTATGTGACAAGAGCGATACAAACATATGAATATAGAATATATACACACACACACCTACGTCATACACACAGTAACACACACACTCGCATATCAATTTAAGTTCTATTTTAAATACATACATACTTACATGTGTGTGTATATATTTACATATACTCGTATGCTTGCTTACGGGCATTAAATGCATTTAAATGGCAGCAGCTAGTGCTCCTAAGCTCAAGCTCTTGACCCTCCCTTCCGGTAACTTTAATATAGTGCTGAAGTATGTCTTTAAAGATCGGGACGATGACACAGGGGATGCAACTGAAACAGCATTCATTGAACGCCAGAGCCAACAATGTTCTAAACATGATATGAATTTATTTTAAAATCCTGTACATGTGTATGTAGGAACGTGTCAACAATACCATTACATGTTATACAGGCCTGGAGGAACGCATCATTTTTGGTTGATAAACTAAATACACAAATAAAATTATTTTAATATTTGTCAAAACAACTTGTATGTCAAGTTGAATGGATTCAATATCCATATGACAAAGTATGCGTAGATAACTTCCCCCATATTCAAAAATAAAATGCATTTGAAGACTATTTTATGAAAATTCGGTCCAAGAACTTTTCAATAAAACCCATTTCAAAATCACTTTAAATATTATTAATATATATATATATATATATATATATATATATATATACATATATATATATATATATATATATATATATATATCTTGAATAGAATAAAACGTTTTTAAAGAACTATCGTAAATGCAGTTATTAGTTTTTCGATCGGTACTTTGGTACTGTTTGCCGACTAAAATTCAATAGCATTGGATTATAATTTCTTGGCAGCGTGATGTACCAACAAATATCAGACTTTCGCAGGCAATTCATTCTAAAGAAAAACTAAAACATGTAGAAATATGACAATTTAAAAGTATCTGTATATGGCGAATTAATTTTATTAAGCGTAGAATATTTAGGAAATGTTTAATCATCATACTAGCAAAAGTCATGAGCGTTCTTTGCATGCTTTTATTTGACAGACTTCTCTTAAACACAGTGCATTAAAATAGTAAAGACAACCATACCGTGCTGATAGCAAAGATACGAGATATATTTTCAGCCGACATTTGAGAAAATAAATATAAAAAACTTCAGATGGACTTATTTTCCACTTATAACATTTAGAATTTGAGTTCATATTAAACAACTACCGAAAGAAATTATGAAGTCATATATTCGCCATTAACAAATATATAATATATGTGACTTAACTGAAGCCGTTATACATAAAAAACTAAACCAAATCCATTAATATGCCGTTCAGGCCACGAAGTGGCTTTGTTTTCCATTGATACATGCTCCTTTTGAAGGGATAGCAGATACCCAGGGTGAATACCCATATCAATCAAAATACTGGTACTCTTGATATTTTAGTCAATTTATGAACTTGTAAGAAAAAAACAGGATTTTGAGGAAATGACTTGTAATATTTAACGAAACTTTAGAAAATTCTCCAAAATTTTATACAAAAGGCATTACGAAAAACTTAGAGAAATTGAATTTCAAATAACAACAATTGACTTCTGCAAACAACTTTTGACTATTTCAAAAGATACTTAGAAGTCGTCAACTGCTAAAAAAGGAGTACGTAATTGAGCTATTTTTGATCTTCAATAAAGGTTATTATTTAGAAACATGGTAGTTTAGATTGCACGACAAAAACAGCAAAAATAAACAAGTCATATTGTAAATTAAAAACTTAAACCAGATAAAACGAATAAATGCTAATTTCAATGTGTTAAAAGATCTTACAATATGAGTAGTTCCATTAAAAAATTTTTGATATCCACTACAAAATTTTAAGTTAATTTTTGTATCCCGCAGCATTGCAAAAGCATGCTGCGCGACAATCAAATAACTACGCCAACTGCTTTTACTATTATTAAATTATCATTTTTTTTAAGAATGTTTCACTGTGTTTGTTAAGCGATTAATATCATTAATATACATAAATACTCTGAATTAATATTTTACTTATGCACGGAAAAAAATCATGCAACAGACGGTAGAAACTTTACTTATGCAAGTATATTGATATATACATATATATATATATATATATATATATATATATACATATATATATATATATATATATATATATATATACATATATATATATATATATATATATATATATACATATATATATATATATATATATATATATATATATATTATATATATATATATATATATATATATATACATATTGTGTGTGTCTATGTACACATGTTTTGCTTAAGAAATCCGAATATATAAAATAAGAAGATCCAAGAAATTAGAACAACGTTTTTAAACAATCTTTTAAAACAGCTGTTGAAAAAACGTACAAAGAAGATATACAAACCCAATCTGAATTTCATATCATATTGCATATTTCACGAAAATATTTCGTCATATAAATCGAGTCTTGTAAGGCAAAAAGCTTACGGAAGGTTTTGGTTTGTTTCTATCTAAACTTATAAAATGCTAGAATAATATTTACTTCGTATGTTGTGTGAAATATATATATTTTTTTTAATTAGTACATATTTTGGGGAATTTTTTTTTTTTTTTTGTGAAATGTTGAATGAACTATTATCAGTGTATTTAAAAAACTTTAATTTTCAGCATGTTGTAGTTAGAAATAAACACTCCTTTCAAAACTTTGCAATACCATTTTGAAAATCTTAAATAATGTTTTTTAAGCATATATTTTGCTCATATTACAATTAAAACCCAATCTTTCTTGCAGCTTCAAATATGCAAATGCCATGTGCAAAAATTTGTTTAATAGAAAATTAGTTTAGCTCTTAAGAAAAATCACACTGTTGCATTTGTAACTTAAATGCTGAAAACGATTAAAACAATAATAGACGTATTTGAGATAATAACAACATATATAAAAGTACTAAATAATTACTACGAAAATTAGATGTCATATATAGTTCTTTTACTTTTTCTATTTTAATTTCTCCATTTCCTAGAAATTTTTATTCGAATGTTGATACATATTGTACGAAATTGTTATGTAACTTATTGATTTATATAAATTGTATCTAATAGAGGGGCAAGAAATTCTACAGTTGTTGCTTATGTATTTTCTCTTTTAAATTTTTCTTAAAAGGCAAAGTATATATAACATTATACTCTTAAAAGTTAGTGCAGTGCAGTTAAATAAAAATGTTTCTAATAGATATTTGTTTATGTTAAGATACATGTAATAACGTCATCAAACTCATCATCACTGCAGTCAGTCAGTCAGTCATCCATCCGCTTACTTCAATTATATGTGAAATATGCAAAAAATTAAGAAATAACTATGTGGTAGTGTAAGAAATCGTTTCATTTCAAGATACATAACTAATTTATATATTTATAATATTAATATTAAATTAAAAAAGAGTTTAAGCAAGTGCTTAGTAGAACGTACCATAAAGTATTTACATATGAATGTGTATAGATTATTAAGCCAAGAAGTAATTATATTATCTAGATATTAAACTGCATAAATATACTTACATATTAATAATAATTTGCTAGAAAATGCTTCCATTTAGCAAATGTCTTGTGAAAGTTAAGTAACATTTTAAATATAAAACGATGTAAATTGACCTGTCAAGGTCCATCCTCCTCCCCTCTTTTCATTCACACTCTATCACAAGTAAATTTTCAGTCAAGCTTCAGCTGCATTAGAAAACTAATCAGATTGTAGATTGCAAGGAATCTGTTTTAATTATTGAATACTCTTTTACAAAAAACCATAAAGAAGTAAATTTTATAAAACATTTTGAAATATATTTGTGTGTTAGATTCACGTTGAAAATACCGAAACATTCTAACCAAATGCATCACATGCCTTCCTAATATTTTGTTTTAGTTTCATTGCAGTTAGCTTTTTATTTTTATAAAATAATTTTAGAGAATAAAACAAACACAAACTTATACAAATTGTGTTGGATATACATACTATAATCTAGGGATCTAGTCCACAATACATACTCAACTTAAACTAGAAAGAATTCCTTAGATATCAGTATGCACTTGTTTTAGTGAGTATTTCGAAAGCACATATTTTCTATTTCTCTTGTTTGTTTACCTTTTCCTAAAATATTTTAAATGAAAAAATAGACAATTGAACATACACATTTACATATGAAATCAATTGAAAGACGTGTGTTTATACATCGAATGACACACACACACTCCTTACGTCGCAGGAACATCTAACTATTTTTTACTTTTTCTCAATTAAGTCAGTTGGTTTGCTCAACAAAAAAAAAGAAAAAAGAGGAATCAAATTCAAATAAAATCAAAACTACACAAAAAATTCAACAACTTGCCTACTAAAAACTAACCCGTCTCTAGTCTAACTTTAACTATGCTGATGTAAACTAATCTACTCTTCTAAGTAACTCCCGTGTGGTGGCGGCAATTGCTTTACTTTTGGATTTTGAGTTTTTACTCAGTTTAGTCCTAAAACACTCCACAAAAAAAAAAAACACAATTTTACACTTTGAATCGATCTTAACAAGATAATCGGTCTTAACAAGATCGCTTTTAGGCCGAAGAAAAGTAGTAAGTTAGATTTAAAGATATATTAAACTAGAAAAGGAAATCAAGCAATATGTACGCGGCAGCAGGCGGTGCTTCGTTGGCGTCACGCCAAGCTCGGCAACGCCAGCGGCAGCAGAAAAAAACCCAACAACTTCAGGCGAAACTACATCCACCGAAGGCAGCGGGTATTGTCGTTGCCGATCACGGCGCTTCCACGCCCACGCGACAATCTCGTCAGTTCCACCAATTACCTAACAACTATTTACGTACACCGCAGTCTCAGGCGCGAAAGCTTAGTGCAAGCTATACGGCACAATCAAAGCTTCTACTGCCAATCGATGAGGGCGACACGCAATCGGTGCTCCACATGCACATGCATTCGCATGCACATGCCCAAGCACATCAGGCACATACTCATCACTCCCACAGTCATGTCCATCCAAGTACGGGTCATCACCAACACTTGGGTCGATACACACTGGATGCCCATCATTCGCACCAACATCATGGACGTGTTTCGCCGAAACTTGTACATCGTCACTCGGGCAGCAGTGGTACTAGTTTTCATCATTCTCACTTGCCGAAATCAGCTACAGCTACGCTGCCGCTCGTTTCACAAGTCGATGCCACACCGCCGACGTCGCCAGCGGGCGTGGCCGTCGCCGGCGATAAAATTACAGGCGGTACCCCACCTACGATGTCTGGTCAGGAGGTCAACATGGCTTTGGCCTGCCACGACTCAATTATTGTGACGCCGGCCACGCCCATGGCTTCGCCTGGACATGTGGCGAAACCACGCGACGAACTTTCCGAAGCTGCAGCAGAAAAACAACCTCTTACCGCCGCCATTGACTCATGCGATGACGATGATAACATGCAGCCACCCACCGGCCCTCTAGAACGCAAATGCAGTGTCTATCGCATGCGTCGCAACGACGCTTTCGACTTGGATTCTGCCTCAGCGGTAGATGAGGTTAAGCGTCAATTCAAAGAGCTCCAATTCAATCAACAACATCAACAATACGAGCCCCTACTAACAGACGATCCTCATATAATATTCAAAGGCTTTACCACCGGTGGCGGTCGTAAAGTTCAAGTCTGCGCCTACTGCGAAGAAGGTATTTGCGTCTGCGAACACATTGAGGTAATTACAAACAACGCCCTCAACAAACCGTCGAAAAATCTGGCTGGCCTTATTTAATTGTACAATTTGCTAATATGTATCTAAAATTCATATTCTACTTCTATGTACTAAAGCAACCAAAAAAAAAAAGAACTCACTCACACGTTGACATGTTTCTATATCGCTATTCCTTCTGTGTTATGTGTCTAGCTTTCTAGTTTATTACTATTCTTAATACTTCTTTCTTTCTACTCATGCTACCCCATCAAGAACAAGAACTTGATTTTTATTTTAAAACACTTTCTTTGATTTCTGCTTCTTTCGTTCCTGCTCTACATTAGTTCCATTGTGTGTGTGTGTGTGTGTGAATATGTAGTTGTTAGAACAAAATACCACCATGATATATTTTATTATTATGACAGCTTACATACAATTGAAATAAACACACCTTAATACATACTTGCAAACGCTAAATACATTTATTTGAATACTTACGGATAGACTCCTAAACACAAACACAATTTCAAACACTTGCACTTGCAAAATATTTGCCCACAAAGACTCATTTCCAAATTAACTGAACTGTACACATTTGCAATTTCTTCCATTACCTCATTCGTTGAGTCATTTATTTCTTCGTCTATACATCTGTGTTAGCGACTAGTGTGTGGGTGTTTATATATGTGTGGCTGAATTTACTTGTTACGCACGTACAAACATACTAAGTCTAATGTAATTTTCAATGTTGCATGTTTTTTGTGTTTCATGTCATAATGTTTTCTTGCATGTAATTCTATATATTTCCCCACCCCCTTAGCCAACTGCTTTAAACTTTGCTTTCCTTCTTCAATACCATATAACTATGTATATACATACATACATATCTACATATATACTAAAGCATACACTTTATGTTGTCGCTATTGTTTATATACAATAGAATCGCTAAGCCGAATTAAAAGCCGTACAGCAACTCATTACCTGTACTCTTACAACTTGGTAATACAGAGGGGTCTTCCTCTACTATACACATACCAAAAAACTTCTAATTTCTTTAAAATCATACGAGCCAAATTCTCAACAAAAAGTATTCAGACATTTTTGCGGAAAGTAATTTTATGTTGTCGCATACTATTCGCATAGAATCAATAATAATTCTAGTGCCGTCATTTCACTGCTGCATTTGACAGCTCATAATAGTATTAATATAAAATTGTACACATTTTTTCGAAAAGTCTCAAGAAATATATAGGGATGACTAGGAAAATAATATGCTCATGTATCGTACAAAAGTCGTACGATTCTCACGAAATACTTCAGAATATATTAAAATTTTCTGCTAAATGTCTTAAGAGAAATAAGAAGGCTGACTTACTTTGATTCAGTTAATCTCTTTACACTATCGAAAAGCTACAAATTACTATAAAGTATTTTATCAATAAGTTGATTTGTCTGATACTAATCGGAAAATAAGGAGAAAATGTGTACTAAGAAATTTCCGACTGACCAATATTCTGCTAAATGTCTGATGAGGTTTAAAATCTTCACGAGGCAATTTAAGTTTTGGGCGGCTCTAACTTATTAATACATATATAGAATACTTATAGTATATGTATGTATTTCTCATATTTGTTGTCTTCTTAGTATATTTTAAATTTATGTTAAAAACGACTTAACTTGACTGGCACTAAAAACTTCAAGTTTAATTGACCTGGTGAGATTATAAACGAATATATATATATATATATATATATATATATATATACATATCAGATATATATATATATATATATATATATATATATGTGTGTGTATGTGTGTGTGTATATTTTCCATATATCATCTAGATATATATATATATATATATATATATATGTATATATATATATATATATATATATATATATATATGTAACACTGTCGCAACAAACAAAGTATTTTGAGAATGCGAACTCATTTTACAGGAGAAAGTCGGCGGCAGCAAATAGAAGTTTTCCGCATCCACCGATAATCAGCGAATACATCAAATCAAATTTCATTCACCCCTGGTTCTACTTTGTATTAGTGTTCACACTTTAAGTAGAATAATTTCGGATTTAACACACAGGTTGTCTAATAATTTTTTTCAAAATAAATTAACTGCCAGTGCGTATACTACCAAAACAGAATTCTAAAATTTTCTTAATGTTTTATATATAGTTGTCCTACAGAACGACAGTGGGTGACATAGTGTGAGAGGCATTATATTTCTCAAAGAAATGGGTGCATGTGTTGCTTTATATTTTTATACTTTTCTATAATAATGAATTGACAAAGTGTAAAACTGATTTTGATTGTATGAAAAACGAAAATCAAACTTCATAATGAGCTCTAAACCAGGAATTATTTTATGTGTTGTAAATGAAGAAGTGCTTGGAAATCAAATTATTTCATATAAAAATTGCAGCAATGGTGGAATTTGGCAAAAATAAGGTTACATATAATAAAATCAATTCAGAAAACGATGTTGATTATTAACAATGTCAGCGTGAGAACACTATGATATCAATTTGCGTTAAATTTCCTCGCATGAACCTGGACATACATACTTATATATGTAAGTATGTGCATACATATAACATTGTGATAAAAGTCATCTACCGGGGAAGACGTTTTTTTCGATTATTTGGTCAAAATAAAAGTAGGTGATAAAAATCTTTATATATCTTAACTTAGAAAAAAATATGTTTATCAAAGAATACTTTGCCTGTTTCAGGCTTTGATTATTATTTATATGCATGAGTTATTAAAGGTTTTTATTATTTGTGGCAGAGTTGCGATATACCGTCCTAAAGTCTGTATCTTCTGATAGCAGCCAACTAAAATTGGGTATATGGATATGTAACTCCCGATTGCAGGTAACTGAGAATTGCAACATAAAAACTTCAATGACGGATATAATGGAAATAATAAAATTTGTTCGTTAAGTTGAACTTTTAAACAAGTATGAGAGACGTAGTATATAGATGAACTCCCTCGTTCCATCATTTTTAAGGTTTGAGGTATAAGTAATGCAATGACCTTCGTTTGCGCCTCTCAATTCAATTACTGTAGATAAATGATTTCCATAAAAGCAATATTCCATATTTGGATTCCGTTTGTTACAAGTAGGAAACGAATGATTACACAAAATCGTGAGAAATTCTATCTTTTAATAGCTTGAGCATATAAATTCTGTTTCGGTGAATGTGATTTTTTTACATATAGTCTTGCTCTTTTTGTTAACGAAAATAAATAAAATTTCTGCTTGTTTTTATCGCGACCATGATAATACTCTGTACACACGTGTAAGCGTATAAAAGTAATATATTTATCCCCTTAGGCCTGTATGATCACGATCCCAACTTATTTTTTACTTCCCATCGCCTAACATTGTAAGGAAAACGACCGAAATATTAGTATATATATTAGAAACTAAATATCTGATATAATGAACAAGATTGTTCAAAAAATTGTTTTTAACAGAGGATCTAAAGGTGCTGCTGGTTGAAAGTCTAACTTTTATATATATACTCTTACTGATATATCATTCGTTAAAACGAGTTTTATATATTCTAGTTATTACAAATGTTAAGGTCACAGATGTCAAGGGATATCATATAAATTGATTTACAAAAGTCTAGAGGTAATATTTTTTGTACGACCTATGGAAATGATCAATTTTGAATAGCAAAAATTTTCCAACTAACATTTCAAACAACAATTGTATTTTCGAACTTGTTCAATATTATCTTTAACAGCAGACATTAAAAACAACGCAAGTAGAACATTCCAATATATATACATACCTTTACAATTTAGAATCAAACACACATATATATATATATATATATATATATATATATATATATATATATAAATGTGTGCACATACGAACATATGCATACATACATGAGGATGATGTATTTACAATAACATAAATTACATGCAAGTACATACATGTGTTTGGTAAATTTGTTTGAAAGTAACTCAAATACCTTTTAAAATATTTAAAAAAACATGTTTTAATTATTGTTGTTTGTTATTTAGGGAGTATAAGTTGTGCTATTTTATATGTCTAAAAATAAAACTTGTTGCCCACGTTAATAAAAATGAATATTAAATGAAAAACAATTCGATTTAGTCAATATAGCAATAAGGAATCCAATTAAAATTTTTTGCTCCAAAGAAAAAAAGAAAAATACATGCATGCATTCATATATACTTAAATGCAAATTAAATCGATTATCAAAAAATGGCCATGCAAACATATGCACACATTTATACGTACGATTGTTATCTGTTTATAAATATATGAAGTGTATAATATGCTTATAGCACACAAACATTTACATATGTATATGTATACGAGCACAGTATGTATGTTTGTATATACATATATATGTGTACATTTGTTTACTCACATTGCATAAGTAAGTATGTATGGGTGTGCGTTCGTTTGTGTGTGTGTGAGCATATATTTGGATTTGTGTAATAAAGCCAACAAATGAAATGATAAAAAGTGCAAAAAGTGAATGCTTAATTATTGTTACCAATTCTAACGTGCAAATAAATGAATCACCTAAATTACACAAGACACATAAAATGAAAATATATATATAATTCGAATTTCAGAAGTCACCCTATTTCTAAAAAAAAACCACTACTACATTGGTATTGTGTGAATAGAAATGTTACAAACGTCAAAAATTTTAACAACAACATTATCATCAATGGTAGCAGGAAAACAACAAAAACAACAACAACAACAAAGAAACATCAACAACTTTGATGCACAAGCAACTATTGAATTGAATTTTTACATCCGCCTTCACCGCCATTTTATCAAACAGCATTATTTACTATATACTAAATTATATACATACATGTGTGTATGTATATGCCTACTTTTTAATACATATATACATATGTGCTTACTTATGTACATGTAGTAACAATAATATAGAAATCAAGAAACGTTTGTACATAAAACTAACATAAGAAAAAATTAACAACAGCAAGACAAAAAGCAAAAAGTAAATAATAATAATAATAATAATAATAATTGTTTATGACCAAAGACTTTATTTGTTCTAAACGAAACTGTAAATTTCAAGAAAATCTCAAGTTTATGTATCGACTGTTGTGTACGTGCGCACAATTACGTTTAAACTGGTGGTTGCGTCGGCGGGGAAGACGTAGACGACGTAAGAGTCAACGTAGACAGAAGCATCACCGCTGGAAAGTCAACCAAACAACGTAGTAGCACCAGGAGTTTGTGATATTTAACAACGATAATTATTAGATAACAACACAACTTTAACAGATAAAAAATAATTGTTAATATATATAACAGCAAAAACAACTAAAAGGATTACAAACATACAGCAGAGAGCCTACAAGCAAATTAGCCTCATAGCACATCCGGCGAAGAAGAATATATATATATATATATATACATATATATATATACATATGTATATATATAATATATGTGTCAGGTTTTAACTATTATACGTATACTGTAAGACTATTTCAAATACCAAACAATTGAAATTTAGTATTGTTTTTTTCCAATATATTTCAACTATAAATTAAAATTTCACATATGAAGTCTCATAATAGTAATAATAATAATAATAATAATAATAATAATAATAATAATAATAATAACAATAATAATAATAATAATAATAGTAATAATAATAATAATAATAATAATAATAATAATAATAATAATAATAATAATAATAATAATAATAATAATAATAATAATAATAATAGTAATAATAATAATAATAACAATAACAGCAATACTAAAGGAAATAATAAGCCTTCAGTTTTACATAGGGCTCCTGAAGAACCCCATTGTAGTTCTTTATCCACATTCAAACAAATGACAGAATCTAAGGCTCTACTCTCCGAGAAAAAATTAAAATAGAAACTAAAATACAAAATATTACTCAACACGTAACACGCTCAACTATTCCTAAGTAACAGAGAGTAGTTTGTTGATAATTCGTATTGGCGTTATAATTATCATCATCTGATCTGATTTAGTTGCGCATAGAGTGATTGTAAAAAATCAGCATTAAAGATGCAGGCAGCATTGATGCTAAGATCGAAATCTCGGGTGGCGAGAAGAAGAAAGCTACGAAAATTAGGTGGAAGACTTGAGTTGCCTAGTAATGTAGCAACCAAAGAAATAGCTCCATTTCCTCGTTATCCGCCTGAGTCATGGGTAAAATTATTATTTCTATTTTTCTGTTCTATTTTGTGTTTTTTTTTTTTTTTGTTTTTTTTATATATATTTCTTTTTCTCTCCTACATCAGTCTCCTAGTAAAAACCTAACGGAAATAACCACATAAAATTATATTTTTCTTAAAAACTGTTAACAATTTCTACCTACTACCACACCAACTATATAAATATATAAAATTAGTTATATATAGAAATTAGTTGATCTTAGTTGTCCTCTCCATACATTCGATTATGTGTAAAATTAACCAAAAAATACAGCCCTCTAAAATTTAACTTCCATGCCATATACTCGTATTCTTTATATATAAAGCTCTTTTGTCACTAATTTTCGTTAGAATGTTAATAATTTTTAATTACGATCTTATAATTTTAGTTAAGGCAGTTAGTTGATATCGAACTTATATTTTGCTTTCAAAAAAATTGTATTAATAGCATTCCAATAGATCTTATATCTAGTAGACAACATTTATAATATACATACTTATGACAAATTCAATTAAAAATTAACGCTATGCAGGCTTTTAAATAACTTGAAGAATCTTCGATTTCCTGTTTCCTGCCACATACTTTTCCTATTTACTGCTTTCATTTGTTGAACTTAAAAAGTATTACATACATATATTTTAATACATACATATTCCTATGTATATAATGAAATAGTATATACATATTGTTAGTTATACACGTTAAAACAGTATATAAATAAAAGTAGATTAAAAACACACTTCGGATCTAATTGTGTACATCACAGCCCATCAGTAGTAAATTTAAGTATGCAAAAACAAACTTTTAAAATATTTAAAAGTGCGCATCTTGAAAACTTTGAAATCTTGTTTTTGTTTTCCAAATATATTTCACTTTGGTGATGTAATTTGCACAATTAGGGCCTTAGTCTTGTATCTCTTTTTTCATAAACTTTATCTCTCTCCCTATTTTTGGCTAATTATTAACTACTACGAGTATGTAAACTTCCCCAAGTACTATATTTTCAATCCTTATCATATATTGTAGATATTTGAATTTCCCAACTTTTCAACACTCAATAGTTCAAACAACAAATTGCAATTTAATGTAGACTTCCGCACTGAATTTCACCTAAAATTATGTTAGTGAAGCATTTCAAAACAAAGTCTATAGAGATTCCCTTCCAGTTAGCGCATTTCAATCATTTCACAATCATTTTAATTAAACAAAATTAAAAAAAGTGCTGGTATTCAATTACATATCTGCGAACATGTTTGCGACTACACTTGTTTTCTTTGCTTTATGTCATTCCTATTTCCATCTGTTATTATTAAGATTAGAATTCAGAACATATATTTTTATACCAATACAAAAATCAATAAATAGAAAACAAATTTAGAATCCCAAAAAAATATGAAAACAGAATGAAATATGTGTGTATTTTGCCACAGCTAGCTAATCAAGCGGCATACAACATTTCGTTGCAACAATATTTGGTATTACGTGTTCGATCAGGCAATTGATTACAAATCGCTTTTACACTTGTGCTTACACAGTCACATCTTAAAAAAAGCATGTAAGGCATTTTGTAAAGTTAAAATATTTTGTGTATTTCATAAGTTTGTAAGTAAATGAGGTTTCCTATCTAAAAGAACTATAAGGGAAAAGTTAAAAATGTTATCTAGCAAATCTCTCTTGAATAAAGTATTATTAATATATTTTCCAACAAACAGTCGAGGAACAGACTCATACATACACCATCTATTACTCTCAACTAGTCTACCCGGCAGATTAGTAAAAGGAAAAAAATAACAGCAAATTAAAAATTGTGTAATAACCTCACAAATTAAGTAAAATAAAATTTAATAGATGTCACTAATTCATAAAAATTATTTTATGCTTATAACATTGTTATTTGACAAACTTCTATACAAAAATTGTCAAATAAGTAGATTTTAAACATACAATATATGTATATTGTGAATTATTCCTTTCGTAGCTTAAGGACTTTTTCTTTACACAAAATATGTTAAACTTATAAGCTGCTTATAAATCAAACTTCGTAACGAAAATTTGTCTCATAAGCATAAAAAAGCTTTTGTGAAAAAAGCCTCAAGTCTTTATAGTTCGAACAGTAACATACGTTCATATAATTAATACAATAACATTAATACTTGTTTGGTTCTGTTCTTTTCAAACAATGCCAATTGTTTTCCTGTCTAACGATGTCGCAAGCTGTCCGATCTCAAAGTGACATTGCCAATAAAAATTATGTGAAGCCGAAGCAGGTTGATAAGTGAGACTTCTCTATATTTCGCTCATAAACCTGCTTCCCGATGGACCTTGCTCTTTGCTGGGATACTCGTCAAGTTTGCATTTTGCTTATTATCAAGCCAAGGTCAAGATCTTGCAGTCCCTTTTCAATATTTCTATACAAGAAAAGGGTTTCACAAAAATAAGTTCTATCTAAAGTTAACAAAAACTTTTAAACAAAATCGTAAGTAAATTAAGTGGAAACTCACTTTTAAAAAGAAGTTAACATATTCTGTGTATAGAGTTGAAGTTAAAGAAAACACAAATCGATGGAAAAACATTTTGCGTATGAACTAAAATGCCGCTTCAAAATCAAAAGAAACAAAAAGTGATGAAATAAACCTGATGTGGGTAAACCAAAATAAAAAACTCCGAAATGGGATAAAAGACGTTTTCTTGTATACGAAATTTTCCTATAAAAAATTATTGTTTATATTAATTTTAAACTGACGATTTCTTTGCACTCGTATTTTTTCTTTCGAAAACGAATTTGAATATCCATGTTGTGGAGAACTGTTTTGTACACCCATAAATAATGTTGACACAAAAGAAAAATAAGAATGCAAATAAATGTCTGCCGTAAATTAAAAAAAAATTAAAAAACCCCATAGAAATAAACAATTATGAATAAAATTTTACTTCAAACTTTAAAAATGCACATTTGCTATCTTTGGTTTATTAGCTGGTGTGTGTATGAAGCTGAATATTCAAAACGTTAATATATTGCATCAAGAACTGTTGATGAGATACGGTGATTAGACCAAGAGGCGCACTATAAAGACTTCTTTTCATCAAATTTTAATAGATATATACACTTTCTTGATAAATGCATATATAACTATAGATGTAATGTTACGCCCTTCTGCCGATACTAACGAAGAAATATCGGCGATTTTGATATGCATATTGAAGTGGAGCCTAATTTAAAATTAACAATTGCAATAAATAATATATATATATATATATATATATATATATATATATATGTATATACATATATATATCAACAAGATTTATACACAAGGAATGAATTTGAATCCATCGTAAGATTCAAATTTATATGATGTTTATATATAAACATCAAATTTATATATATATATATATATATATATATATATATACACATATATATACATACATATATATATATATATATATATATATATATATATATATATATACACATATATATACATATATATATATATATATATATATATATATATATATGTATATCTATATATATATATATATGTATATATATATATATATATATATATATATATATAAAGCTCAAGTCAAATAATAATAGCTTTACAAGAAGAGAAGGCGAAAACATAACAAAAACTGTATTGATCACAATAGTAACTCTAATTACAAATTCTAAATATTTGTGTGAATTACATTCTAATCACTGAAAAACTAAATTTCGTAAAAGATCTGAATCAGGGCCTTTCAATTAGCATTGAAAATTGTGTTGTATTCTGAAAAAAAATTCATAATACAGTAAAATTTCAGCGCCAAATATCTCCGATATCGATAATTGGGAAAACTAAAATATGGTCTTTATATCGATGTTAGTATCGGTGTAGCCCAACCTTCTATTATAAAAAGTGTTGGTGAACATTTTCTATTTCTCGGTTTCAGAATCATATTCTGTTTGAGTGAGAACCTGTGTATTGGAAATAAACGATTTGAGAGGCTAATACATTCACATTAAGTTTTCCCAATATTATTTCAATTCAATTCAAAACAATTAAAGTCTATTATTCGAAACATCGGTATCGATCCTAATAATAGTGCTAAATAAATTTAGTTACAGATAAGAACTCAGGATTCTGAAAGTGGAAAATTAGTGCACCAAAAACGTTACGCTAAACGTTAAGATTATACAGAAAATCCAATTTATTTTGGAAGATATATTTCATGATTCAAAAACCTATGTATATGTCTTTGAATGTTTAAATATCTGATTATAACCTTAAATTCTCTAATTTTCAATAACCCCACGATTATACGTCACAAATTTAAATTAAGTTTTGAAAAATTGATAAATGTTGACAGAAAATTTATGTCCGCACTCAAAAAAGTATTTTGTATAAATTTAAATTTCGAAAAATTCACCCTCCACTGTTGAAAAATATTTTCAAATTATCTATTATCGCTTGATATATACCCAGGTTTTAAATCATTTCAAAATCCTAACGTTTGTTATCTTTTTTATGACACGACATGTTGAAATAACTAAAAAAAATTCAACTAAAATTTTATCGTAATAGCGAATAATATTAGCAAAAATTAACAATATGGTGAAAAAAAACATATGAAACTTTTTCACTAAAGTCGGTATATATATAGTTGTGTCACTTAATCTTAAAAGCTTGGAGCTCTGTCATCTGTCAGATAATCAATGAATTAATTTTGTTATTTCACATCAAATGTGAAAAATTCAAAGAATACTTGTTGTTCTTCACCAGTTCATATTAATCGATATGGGATTAATTAATTTACTTTCGTTAATAAGTTTTATTTCATTTACTTTTAGATGTACAGAAATGTGGAAATTTTTTAAATAGTATTGAACATTCGCTATATGATTATGTATGTGACATAGTTATGCGAGCACAAGTGTATGTATCTTCTAATATGTGTATGCCAAATATATGTATAATATTTATATATAAACATTTTATGTAAAGCTTTGTTATCATTATAAGTGTTCAATATATTAACAACGGCAATTTAATATAAACATACATACATACTTTCTTCAAAACTGAAAAATGTGTAGTCAAATACATACTATACCCGCAACACCTCATATACATACATACACAGATATGTGCATACCATAATCGCCATAAAAAACGCACTCGACCAGGGGGGTTTATGTAGTTGAAATTTGATTCTCTATATCCATATCTGAATCAATAACTCCCATGCTTTGAGCAAATGACGGACAGTATCAATATATGCATTTTCACTTGGACAAAACTGGCTTTCCAAATTTTGTGTGGTGAATTTCGTGATTGGACATGAAAACAATAAACATTTAAGTAGTACAACACAAAAACTTTTATTTTTTAATGTGCTAATTAACATGTATATAATTTTCGTCTGCCTTCCATGTACATAAAAAAATCAACCTGTGTGACCATCTAACCAACTTGCCTAACCATCCAACCTGTTAACGCATCTAACAAACCGAACAACGAATTGATTCAAAATTAAATCTAAATATATATATCCATATAACTGGCATATTGTTGCTATTATCCAAACATTGTAACAAATGCCGTTTGCTGATTTGTTAATACGTAACTTTATTGATCATACGCCATGTGCATACGTCTTGTACGTACATTCGTTCTTTCGTTCTCTTGTGTGTAAAATGGACAGTAAGTTCCGTGTCTAAGAATAACTTTCAGTTTTAAGACTTTGGTTTAATATTTTTTTTTTGTTTTCTTTTTCTTTTTGAAGTTTTAAAGTATAGTGAAAATGCTTGTAAATACATAAGATGCATACTATTTTTTATTAATAAATAACAAACACTTGAACATGTTGAACTGATATTTATTATTTTCTTATTGCAAGTAGAATAGCAATTATATTGTATAAAAATGAATTAATAATATATTTCTTTATAACAAACTACCCAATACACATTCTCTTGTTCATTCCTTTTAATTAAAATTGTCGGTAGATTGATTGATAGTTTCACTAACATACTGTATTCAAAATATGCACACATATGAATCACTTCACGACTACAATCTTAAAATACATAATTACATATGTATGTATGTATATAAATGTTATTATTTCACTGAAAACACAAAATTCAAATAAAAAATAGTATGTAAATGTTAAGGATTTGTTGTAGTATGTATGTTAGATAAATACTGTAGGTATGGTTTACAAGCATTTTCCTTACATTGTATCACTTCAATATCCCTCTATCATTCTATGTCACTCTCAACTCAAACAGCATTTGCTTGAACAAATCCAAAGCAAATAGATATTAAAAACCTTCCTAAGCAATAGGAGATTTGAATGAACACCCAATTTAAAGGCACATGTTAATACCATTTCACCATTATATTAAAGTATGTAAATGTAATTACATTCAACTAAACATTGCAAGTAATTCATTGCTAATTTCTCTAATAAACTACAAACAATTTCTCGCCCTTTTGTCACTCTTCAATCAACTGTACCACTTATTTATACTCGCTTAAGCATACATATTATAACGTTACGTTGTGTTCAAACATTTTTGTTGTGTACATACTTTATATACATAATTGTAGTACAATTAGTCAAACCCAATTTTATATCTGATAATTAACAGAAATAAAATAAAAAATTTTAGAAATTACAAACAACAAGCAAACAAAACAAAGAAGTCAAACGGTATCAAGTTTTCCCAAAGATTCTGTTAAGCTTGCTTGCCTCTCATTCCCGTTTTCGATCTAGGAGCTCAACTTGATTCAATATGCGAATTAAATTCCACAAAAACAAAACGGCCATGAAGAACCGAAACTCGAAATGATCCAAAAAATTAATGAAAATCACTAAAACTTAAACCAAATCTATCTGTATATGTACTCTACATGTGGTATATTTATACATGTGTTTATATGGATGCGTATGTATACAACATGACATATGAAAACATAGTAAATTAATACGTATACAGGTAATTTTATTCGCATGTATTCGACCAGATCCAAATATATATATATATATATATATTTTTTTTGTGGAACATTCACAAGTTGAAACAAGTGGTAAAGTAAAACCGAATAACTTTTTAACAAATAATAACAAACCTAAGCCTATGCATTTAAACTGAGAATAAAAAAATACATAGAGGTCTGCCACAAAATTAAAATACATAACAAAAATAAAAATAAAAACATTAATCTATATTGTAACAGGCAATCTGCATATATAAAACTATATGGTATTTATTGTTTATTTATTTATTATTTACTCAATCTTTCTCTTTTTCTTTCTCTCCCCTCAGTTGCCTATTGCTGTCTCTTTCTATATGTTACTATGTTTCCACGGCAGATCGCCTTGATTATGTCATATATCAATTATTTTGACAAGTCTTACTCTCATTTGGCCTACGGTAGATGGAATGTATCTTCATGCTTAATCATTGTAAACTCCCAACTGTGGTATTCGTGTTAGATAACGTTAACTTGAAGCGTGCTTCAAAATAAACTTTCCTTGAAAATTATATATTAAAGTGAATTTTAAATACTCATAACTGTTGGCATTTCACTCAAACCAAAGGACGAGGAATTAAAATTAAACGACCCCTGATAATTAATATTTTTTAATGTTTATTAAAGGAAAGAATAAACAATACACATAAATATGTAAATATCTATTTTTTTCATTGGGACTGTCGCTCTGGAATATTAATAAGGCATTTCTCGCCTTGGGACTTACCTATGATATTTTTTGTTATAAATTCTGAGAATAAATTTCCTCTGATATCAATTAAATAACTTATATGTGTGGGAAGATCAGCAGTAACTTAACGCTTCCTGCACATATAGTATTGAAATAAGGGAATTTTTTATAAGAAGTTTTGCGTCTTGTTTTGGAAGACAGAATAAAGAAAGAAGATTCACACAAAAAAAAACTAATCCGCAGAACAATTTTTCTCAGAGCAAATGATATGTCCTTTTTAGGGATAATCGATCTCGTTATTTTTGAGGAATATTGTGATTCGTGAATATGATATAAAAATCACTTTTCCTCAAAACTGTGATTGCGATTCCGCTTTTTCATTTGTTAAGTACGCAACTCAACAATAAATATCTTGTGATTTCGTACTCACAATTGAACATAAAGATATTTTTTATTTATATACACGGAGTTTGGTAAAGAGAAAGTACAATGATGCCTTAAGTCGCGAGGTTGACTCGGCACGCGGTCATGAATATGGTGTCGAATTTCTCTGATATGCATTAGTGCCGGATTGTGTTAGTGACGAAGGCATAGCGCTGGTCGCTAAACATTACCGAATGTGTCTCTACAGGTGTAACTCTATTACAAATCCAAAGGTTACTTCAAATTCGCAACACTTGGCTTTCTTCTGGTTACTCGTACTTTGCTATGTGTCATGCGAATCGCCAATAGCTGAAAGTGCAACGATTTCAATTATCTCCTTTAAATTTCGAACTCTATTCGTATTAAAATTTTTTTCCGTGCTATACTTTATACTTGAAGCACATATTTCATATGAAATTCTACTTTTAAAAAAGAAGATGCAATATATGTATTAAATGCACATATTAATTTACTTGTTATTATATTTTATCTGTTTGCTATTGCATGTTTTGCTAATGTTTATCAACTTGCTTTCTTTTTTGGTTTTCTTATTTCTTTCTGCTGTGGTATTAATATAATTTAAAATTTCATTAAAATTTCGCTTAAACATTTAAAAAATGATGGACTTTCTCCTAATTCACTAGTAATTGAAACTGAGTTACTAATACAGGAGTTAATTCAAGTTAAACGTGACGCAAAACATAATGCAAAATTCGTTTGATAATGCGAGTGGCAGTCATAAATAAGGCTGTCGTGGAAACATGGTAGTGTAACATAATTACAAATTTTTGTTCTTTATTTAGAAGAAAATTATATTGTGTAAGTACATATTTGCTTATGAAAAGCGCATGGGATAACATGTCCAAAGTTTTGTTGCGAACGAAAATCGAAATCTATATATATATATATATTGTACACATAAAGAAACATCTTAAATCCATACGCCCACTATTCCAGAGAGTAAAAAACACCGATTGCTGAACACCAATACGTACATAGATATGAATGTTCGATAAACATATGTATGTACACATATCATATATCGTGAGATGTTGGGAAATATCTTGTGTTAGGCATATGTTGGCTAGGAAATGTTTGTTATGCATTTGCATAAAATTATATACATATTATTCGTGTGTATGTAGTAAGTGTGCGTATAGTTTTGAGTTAGTTATTGTCGTATGCATGCTTGTTTAAAATGCATTTAATTTTTTAATTTTTACAGATGTATCGGTAAGTTATTGATAAGTAATTCCTTATGGAGGCTTTGGAGCAACAAACAAATATCTGGGGAAAATATTTTAAAATTACAGCAAATCAAACCAAAATGTCACTGAGGGTGTTCTTGGCTGACGTAGTAAGACACAAGACTACGATGCCTTAGGTCCATAGTTCAACTCCGCACTCAGTCATCAATATAACAATATGGTGTCGAATTTTTCTGCTCTGCATTAGTGCAGGATTGTATTAATTGTTGTCAGCTTGTTTCAATGACGAAGGCATAGCACTCATCGCTGAACATTACCGACAGCGATTAACATCGTCAAGCACTAAATTTCTATTGTTTATGAAACAATTTTACCATGGTATCACCCCTACTCGTGCAATGTATTGTGTTGGAACTATGAGAAGGTTGGGATTGTATTGAGAGGATAATTGATAAAAGTTGAAAAGAAACTATTTTTAATAGCCACTTTATATTTTATACATCCGGAAAAATTCGCTATAATACCAACGAAACAAAATATTTTTACGTAATTGTGTCAATCGTTGTCAGTAGAGTTCGTCAGAAACATTAGATCAGAAAAATTTTATACAATTTTACCGATCGTCGACTTTATAATCAGTGTGTTAACTGACCAACATTATAGCATGTGTTCCCGTTATACAGCAATGCTTTAATTGCTTCCTCTCTTTTTGCTATTTCTCTCTCTCTCTCTCTCTCTCAAGTTGCAATGTATTACTCATGCATTTGTCTTGGCGATTCTCTAATCATAAGGAATTTGAAAAATTACGTTTGTATCGGACAAAATGCAGTGCAATTATAAACCATGTTATTGCTCCTGTACTGCTGTCGGATTTAATTGACGATATTGGTGAATCAAAATATTCGCTGATGGTAGATGAGTCGACCGATATTTGTTTTTAAGTGTCTTATCTAACTTTTCTAATATTATAATACCTGTTCCAGTACGTAAGGTCTTGTTCAAGGTTTATCGAAACAAAAGCATTTTGTACTGAAATTTTGATACAAGTACTGGAACAAACGTATAGTATTTTCCCTATGTTCGAAAGAAGTAAATATTAACAAATGAAGTGAAAAAATACGTGTACATTTTTATTTTATAGTAAATATTAAAAAATTTTAATGAGAATTTTTGGGGATGATAAAAACTTCAATTTGGGGATTTTTGCGGATGAAAAATTTCATATTGGGCATAGAGCTCGAAAAAAACTGGCAGCCCTGTTCCCAACTCCTAAACTGTTTACTACTGTCTTTCTACATGTAACTAAAGGTTAATTTTAATTTATTTCAATTTTGTTTTGCATGCATTCATATGCAATGTCGCAAGCAGTTTATAATACTTTTTCAAATATTCCGAAGCGAAGGATTTTATACTTAGTGCTCATGTATTTTGAATTAAATATTTTTAACTCAGATTTATCTAAATCATTAAATATCATTAAATAATAGTTTTTATTATATTCAATGGGAATAGCGTAGTATTGGTTATACATTAACCTTCTTGAAAGAGTACAATATTTATATTCACAGTCGTTGGTACAACTTTAACTTTTATTTTAGACCCAAAAAATGGAGGTTGGAGAAAAATAGTATTAAATTATTATGAAAAAATAAAACAAACATGTCCCTGTCGGATTTTGAGCTAAGCACAAGTTAGTTTATGGTTGATCGTAAATGATCTAGAGGTGACTCACTAGCTAACACATTTTCCATACTAACCCCTGATCATTTTCAACATGTAATGTCGAACGAATGAGTAAGTACTCAGTCACTCTGCATCAGTTTTAAGCTAACCGCAAACTAGCTTATTTTGAGTTAGTTAATTATCTATTCAATACGAGTGCGTCATGAGTTAGCTGTAAGCTGGTTGGTGATTTGCTAGACTCATATAAGTTGGCTTAAGGCGCATATAAAATGAATGTACTTACATATGGCTAGCTAAACTATTTTTAATTTTTTATCTAAAGAACTTTATTTAAACGAATATTATTATATAATAATTTTAATAACATTAATAATGTTGGTTTTAATTAGTTTTATATAATGCTTTTTCTGAGTCGTCTTCACCATTTATCCGAGTTGCATCTATTTAATGATAAGAAATTAATTAAGGAAAATTAATTAAAATAATCAGTTAAGTCAGATAATTATCTCAACTTTTAAAGCAGCAAAAATCCTTTTAAACTTATTAACTCGCACCTTGCCATGCACTCCGTCAATGTTACATCCCAGAATTAGATCCAAAGAAAGAACTTTCGTTAGAGTTTTCCGAAGTTCCACCTTCCATTAAAGATGACATACATCGAACCTGAAATTGTTTGTTAGATTAAATAATTTTTTATTTTTATTTCAAATAGAAAGAGACTTAAATAAGTTGAACCTCTAACCACTCATGACAATACGTAACTCACGAAATAACAAGTTTTTTTCTTTCTTTGCCTTGGGTTTGTGTGTGATAACTGGCTCACTTCTGCATCAGATTTTAGTTAGTTTATGAGCTAGTCTCAAATGAATTAGCTAATTACTAACCATATTATGAGTTACCTCACAAAATCCGATCAGGGAAGTGTCAGGAACATTATTATTCATATTTTAGATTTAATGTTATAATATATTGTTAGAAAAGTGTTTCTAATTCAAAAAGACATGATAAATGTTCCAAAGCACAAGAGTCAACATCAGTGTTAAACACTCAACTTACGCAACAGTAGAACAGCTGTTTTCGAAAGCCGCTAAACTTTCATCATCAGTATTATTACCAGCTTTTAGATGGCTTAGTTGAATTTGATAACGGTTCCTATTTATATATTATTGTGGAGAAGGATAGGGCCTTTTCACTTTAGCTACAGGGCTGAAATTCTGAAGATTTTCGTAGGGGAAAAAATTCTTCTCTTTTAGAATCAACAACAGTTTCATTGATAAAACTTAGCAGAAAGACGTCAGATCCGCTCAAAAATATAAATGTGAGCATATGTTGCCAATTTGGAAGTTTGAGGTTGCTGCTAAATGAAGTAGTTGACACAAGACTACGATGCGTTACATCCCGAGCTTAACTCTGCACTCAGTCATGAATAAAGTATCGAAATGTTGAGATCGGTTGCGTTAATTGTTGTCGGCTTTTCTCAATGACGAAGGCACTGCACTGCAAATGACAGCGATTGACGTCATCATGTACTTAAAAGCAGAATACAGAACAATCCATCGTCGGTGTTGTAGCGAAAATTCATCGACTAAGTTAAAATATTACTTTATCTGTACTCTTAACACTATACTCGTATTCTTCTTCCTAGTTCTGGCACAATGCATCTCATATGTAAAGAACATCCCCTAAGTGCTTCTTATTTTTACTAACAAGAACTTGATAATATTTTTCATCACAATATTCTGAATGATCGTTGGATTTGTAAAGAAACTTGGCCTTGTTTTTCACATTTATTTTGTCGTGTAGATATACATATACATGCATACACATGCATGTAATTTCTTTAGAGCGATTCGGATGGCCCTGTAATAAAAAACCTTAAAATTACTCCTATGTAAATCATACAAGTGTGTATCTAGATAATCATATATGCAAATATTTATGTGTAAATATAGCTACAACAATATCTAATCCTACTTAGATAAAAAATACAAAAAACAAAGTCAATCTTTAAGTGCATCATCATTCAGACTATGAATGGACATGATATAAAGAAATTTTACGTCAAAAATCGATATATGCAAAACAAACACATCTGGTGCGAGATTTGATATTTGTTATTGAAACTTGCTGTTGTCGCAAGTGCTCAAGAACAATAATAACTTTTAGTTTTTTCTGTATGCAATCAATATTTTAATTTTTTTTTTTTTTTTGCTTTATCAAAGCAAAGGTCATCAAGTCTACTGCTTGTTGCCTCCAAGCCTACAGTGGCAGACGTACGTTGTCATTGCCGATTGTTTATTATAAGTATTTGCAGGTTCGGTCGCAATTGGCAAACATTTGCCCAAAAAAGCTTAAGAAAAAATATTTTGTATCAGATAAGTGTTTACCAAGTAAAACAGTTTCATACCTAACATAACCTAATAGACCATTCTTGGAAACTGTTTAACTCAATACACACACACTTGTCTGATCCAAAAAGGTTTTTCATTAGTATTTAGGGGTTAAACTTTTTGAGCCAATGTTTGTCAAGGGTACCAATAACTTAAGACAGAATAACAACCAATATTTTTCAAATTGATATGTTCATAATGCCATTATTTGAATTGTCTGGGACCAAGTGTCTCTACATCGACACATAACTTGTACTGGCAGCTGTGGTACATCAATATAAAAACAAATTTTTGTTTGTTGATCAACATAAAATAAATAGTGAAAACACATAGATTCGTAGTGTATTTCCAGTAACATATCAACAAACATGTCAATACATTTTCTACACATCTTCCTATAAGAACTACGTAATCACCATCTTATCTTATCAACTAGTGATATGTACATATATAACAAGTGCATTGCATCGGGAACAATTGGGTAGTACTATTGTAGACAAATTCTAAAGCGACTCAGTAGATTTTTACTATCGCATTTCCTGCAGAGTAAATTTATTAAGCACACCACGTTCAGAAAGCGTTATGCCATGTGCCGTTGATGTTGGCATTTGTGTAGAAGACACAGTAACCGATAACAAATACGTATGTTCATACATCCATACACATGCACATGCACACATACATGGATACATACAATTACCAGCAAACTATAAGAGATTTATATAAAATGTGACGCATATATGCAATTCTTGAAAAATGTTTGCTGCATAAAACATTTATCGAATGACGCCGTTGTAATTAGGTACTTACGTGCGATCTACAATAAAATTTGTTTGAATAATCCAAAATCTCTTAGCTTATGCATAAAGTTTCAGAAACCATTTGGCAGTTACATACATGAGAACAAAAAGTTCAGTCGACTTTTAAACTTTTTCAAAGATATAACAAATACATTTTCGACATGAATCTGTTATTTTTTACACAATCTTTATAAAATTAACTTCCTAAGGGTTTTACTGACTGATTGCACAAGTAATATCTATTTAAAATAAAAACAAATCTTAATTCAGATTGATAGGCTGTGGTGCGTAACGTGTTATAATCAGAAAGCAGTATTTTTTAAGTGTACGAGAACTGTATTCATACTCAATTTATTTTAAGACAAATTGAATTACTGAGCCACCGTTTTATTATTTTGTTGATATCCCATTTTCTAAGCTTTTGTTTCGTTCAACTCCACTGAAATATACTTTTTTGGTTTAATTTTTAATACTAAAGTAAACGTGAGCCTTGTTTGTGCTAAAAAATTATGGAAAACGTACTTCAGTTTTGTGTTTTTATATGCCCTTGAGCTTTTCACAGTAAAACACTATTATTTCATTTTATAAAAGAATTGAGAACACTAATTGATTAGATTTCGGGGTTTTTCCCATAAAATCAATTCTTCGACTTTTTTTCGTTCGATTGTGTATTCGATTCTCTGCACATTCTTCTTATCTGCAATAGTGGATGGTTGTGTTAGATGCTATTTGCTGTTTGAGTGACAATGGCCTAGCACTGCTCACTGCACAATATCAAATTTCAAATTCTCAACGACATCCGTGAATTCTATTGAAAATTTATTTCTCGTGTTTTTGAAAAAGTTTCTTTGCAATTTTCAAATGTTTTTTGAAGGTCTTTCATATGATAAGGTTTTGGAATTTTTCACAATTAGGTTGAAGTTACTAATGAATGGAAGTACGACTCAATGAAGTAGAGACCTCTAGAAATTTTTGTAATTAATTAAAATAAAAACGAACTGGTGTATTAGTAGCACAATAATTCTAAATCTTATTATTCAAAATAAAAATTTAGCTTTATCACGATTTACATAGAATAATTTACATTATGAATATATATATTTTTTTTTTATTTTTGCTATTCGCTTATTGGGTTTCTTTGTATTAAGTTCTTAAATAATCTAAATATATCCATTTCGTCCTAGAAATATCAGCAAAATGGTCATTACATCAATGATAGGAGTTGGAAGAAATGATACATAATTATAAATAGTACAGCTATTGGATCCAAATGATGTTTTCGGAACACAAGCAAAGTTAAAACCTCATGTTGGTACGGGGGAAAATTGTTGTTAGATAGATAGTTGTACAGACAACAACAACGCAGCATTAAAGTTAAATGAAAACTTTTACTAAAATTGGGTAAAAACTAAATTCTTCAAGTAATTATAAATAGTTGATAATGATCAGTATTAAAATTTTTATATGTAACTATCAGGGAATGCTTAGCAACTTCAGGGAAATATAAAATGAAACTACGAAATTGTTTAATGAGTTGAAGAAAACTGAATCATAAACAGTTGTCTTGAATAAGTTCATACATTTTTTAGCGTTAAACTGTTCTGATATATATAAGCAAATATTTTTAAAATATTATTACTTCATAAAAATAGAAAAAATACCATAACTTCACAGCTCAATTAGAGTATCGTTGTTGTCTAATGATTAGAATAATTGTTGTTATTCAAATAACAATATTCGAATATTCGAGTGACATTTTTCACGTTTGTTCGAATGAGTAAAATATATAAATTTAGACTTTAAAAAATTCGAACAATTTTTGACGAATGTTCGCATATTTACATAACAGATTCTATGGATTTAATCAGCAGCCATAAAACTCGAATATTAAATACTTAACATTATTTTTTTCCATGCAATAGTAACTTCTTTATATGTAAATTTGAGGCCGTAAGTTCGACAAAATACATTATTTTATGTTTTAAGATTATTTTATGACAAAGTGAGCCTAAAAAGAGACTGAAGAATTAGGCGAAGCTGCCGCATTGGACTCTTCGGAGGAATTTCCTGAAAGAAGTCATGAGCTTAACAGAAAGAGAAGACTAGAGTTTACAAAGAAGCACCGGTATTATACCGTTATGGAAAGGAACGAGTATTGTTTTCTGGTGAAACAAAAATTAATAGAATCTCTCCCGAGGGAAAAATATATGTCTCGTTAGAAAACAATACTCGTTTCCATTCCAAAATAGTCTAACACCACCGGTACTTCTTTGCGAACTCTCTTTCAGTTACTCTCAGACAGTAATGGCTTCTTTCAGGAAATTCTTTCAAAGAGTCCAGCATCTCGCAATCGACATTTTACTGTATCTACAGATGGTTTCGCCTCATTTTCACCGAACAGTGCAGTCTGAAGTTCATTTGCTGATTTATGAGGATATTTTTTGATCTTGTGGACAATCAGTGCGCTTTCATGAGCTTTCGTAATTCGGCTTCTCTGTTTACGGGATATCTTTTATGTAGTCGAATGCTTTTTGAAATATTGCACCGCTTGGAAAACCATTGCTTTGGAACACTTTTAAGGCTTTTACAACTTCCCGATAAGATTTTCCATACTAACACATTTGTACAATAATCTTTCGAGTACTAACATCACAGGATTTGCCTTTAGCCATGTTAAGCAAGTAGTAAATGTTTTCTAAATACACAACAATACTCCATGTAATCACAGTTAATTAAATGTAACTTCCAAAGCTTACCAGAAATTTAAAAATGTGCGAAATTCGTTACTGTCCTTAATTAAGTGCACGATTAATTTATTTCACAAGTTATGAAAAACGCGACAACGAAAAAAGTAACGGTAGCATTGCCATTGAGCATTTTAGATAAACAGATATAGAGTAACAAAACAAAATCAAAGTTTAGGGGTTTTCTTAATAATATTACCTTTAACATAACGATTTAAACACTGAATAATACTGTCCTTAATTAGTTGCACGCAGCAGTATATATATATATATATATATATATATATATATACATATATATATATAAATGGGATGTAAATTGCTTGTGGCGTGGTGTTAAGGACATTTAGGAATGTAGCGCAAATATCTTTCAAGTTAGCAAACAAATTGTATCTCAAAATTTTTGATTATTTACATATAATATATATATATATATATATATATATATATATATATATCATATAAAATATATATAAAATATATATATTACATATAAAATATATATATATATATATATATATATATATATATATATATACATCGTATATACTAAGTTTGACGCCAATCTATAGCCGTTTTTAGTCAAATTAAGTAGGATAGTTGAGATCAAGTTGGTTTAGAAGAGCTGTCCTTAACCTGATCAGCACATTCACGCTGGCTGGACACAACATTTTACCATCACTTTCTCTTATGAATGGAGTTTGCTGATTTTAATGAATAACAGAAAATTTCGCAATCCCATATCTTGTTTGCACCCTGTATTTTCAGAAATATATACCCCATAGCCGTCCTCGAAGAAATGTTTTATGAATACTACTTATTTGAATAATATTATTTATTTGAATAATATTTACATTTCTGGGGCGTCAATGCCAAGTGATTTGTAAATTTGTTTAAACTTTTATACAACAACTCTCTAACACGAAATGAAAATTACGATAACATAAATATAATAACTTTATAAAGCTTACAAAATAACACAACAAGCAATTGGTTCGATACGAATCACTTTACTTTACTTACATATAAACTTGATAATTGTAAAATTAGTCAGTCTTTGATGGACAATAAATACATTTTAAAGCAAAAAAAAAAAAAATACATATATAAAATTATTTGCAAATTTATTCGAGATAGCAAGACAGATTTCTGACATTATCTCGAATAAATTTAAAAACATTTTAAATGTTTTTCTTTCGACAGACTACCCCGTGCGTTTATTCAACAAATCTTTTTAAAGAAAAAATACTTACTAATAAGTTCACATAAGGATTCTTTTGTTATTGGATGTTATTTAGTTTAGAAAGCTGTTTAAAATATTACATCATTCATTTACTTATTCCTTTAAAAAATGTTGTTAACCGCCATACAAAATCATACAACACCTACATATCACAAAATTATATGTATACGCCAATTTTCATACATATATTTTCATGTCTTTTTAGCAAATTACTTATATATAATCTAAATACATAGATAAATACAAGCAAATTATAAACACATATTCATATGTTTACTATATCCATAATATATAATGAATGCACTTTCATATTTACATATTCTCATAGTAGCATGTATCTGCATATAAGCTTCAGCATGGATCTGCTATATGCAAGGCATGATTTAATTTTAAATGTTTCGACATAATGATAAATTGCATTTGGTACTTGAAAATATTTTTTCCAGAAAACTAATTGTATCAACACATGCTTAAGTGTCTATAAAAAAATTGCGAATGTACATAATATCGTAGTTATATATCTACTTTATATAAAACACACACTAAAATACCAATTTACTCTCTATATTTTATTTAACATTATCTTTAATTTACTTGTTGCAATAAAAATAAATCTTCTAAATAAGAGCTTTTAGTTTTCTATTTCGTAATCCTATATTGTATTCAAATACATATGTAATTTGTAAGGTTTATACTACGTTTCATAACTACAAAGTCGCGTACATACTTACATAAATATATTATAATATTTTTAATTGACATTAATTCTCCACGTAACGTAACGTAATAAATTAAGCTCAGAAAGTTGTATGTATTTTCAAATAAGTTTGTCCTATTAACATGAATAAATTTGTGATTTTATTCTTATGTGTTTATATTAATTATGGATTCTCGAATTTGTGTAGATTATTGGACGATTGTTTTTATGTTACGCCAAAACCGTCGTTCAAGCACTTTGACGACCATTGGGGTACTGTGTATATTGAACGATTGTTGCAGGGGTAAATTAAAACACTACCTTTGGCCATAGTTACAAGCTTCATAAGAATATAAGAACGGTGGCGTATTGTGGAATAATGATTAAGATGATTTC
This sequence comes from Linnaemya vulpina, assembly GCA_963675445.1. Lineage (NCBI taxonomy): Eukaryota > Metazoa > Arthropoda > Insecta > Diptera > Tachinidae > Linnaemya > Linnaemya vulpina. Next base: position 11,869,922 of record OY776276.1, on the reverse strand, counting down.
TGCAACGCTCATTTGAAGCAGGAATAAAATAAAATACTAGCTAGGATACAGGGAGTAATATGTAGTATAAACGAATTGATTAGCCAATTTCAAATTTAATGATCTCAAAACTTATAAAAAAAATCCATTGATCTGAATATGTACATATCTATGTACTATATGCCAGTTGTCGGCAGCCATATTAACGTGTAGCTATGAAACACATTTATTTATTTACAAATACATATGTATGTATATAACAACAAGCATTTTTATCGCAACAATTGCATGTCTCTTACATGTTAGTTCATAAGTTTTTTAAGCGAAGAATGTTTATGCGTGTTTTAAGACATTTGATTTTAAAATTTCTTAAAGTGTAAAAAGTATATTTAACTTTTTGTTTGAGTTGATTTATTATTGGATGTTTATATAAAAAAATACCGTCTTAACATTGTAATTCAAAATATGTTATGAATAATGCATTCTTGTCTTTTGTTATTCACGTGGTATTAGTGTGCGCAGGGAAGAGCAGCTTGGTTGGAGCGAGGACGTCGTTGCAGTGTCCAAGAAAGTCAACAACAAGCAGCAGCTTGTCACCGGCGTTGGGTAAAAAGAAATAGAGTAAGTGTTATAATTAGTACGGGATCAAAACTGTTAACTGAGAGCAATACAATAAGACCACAAAGCTTTAAAGCAATATTTAGCACATTCTACACTTTACCAACATAAATAAATTGAGGAGTCATTTTTTATTTAGTCTCCAAAAGCTATTATAAAGCAAAGAAATATTTTGCAAATAATTTCGACCTTAATCGTTATAACTATTAATAGAGCCTATCATGTATATATTTACAAAACAATTACCAGATACAGGATGCATCTTTGGGTGGTTCATCGGATGATGAGGACTTTTTGGGTGTTTTGCGGGGTCCTAGCACTTTTGCTAATGCTTTTTTATATGTTGGTCTGGGAACAATAGCTCTTGGTTTAGTTATAGCTTTCGTAGGTACTGGTGAGAAAGGCTTCAAAACTGTGGAATTGCGACTAATTGGGCCATCACTTATAGGTAACAAAAACACTTTGATCTATTTCTTGTGCTCAATGCAATTATTTAAATATATATAAAAACATAATGTTGTTGTTGATTTCCTTGTGATCAGGCCTTGGATTTATATGTTGCCTGTTAAGAATTTTATTTTGCATATGTCCATCTCATTGTATATCAACGAAGAAAACTGCACGAAAGAAAAATGGTAACAAAATCGATGCCGACCACACAACATCTCTGCTAAGAGGTGAGAGCAAACGTGTGTCTATTGCACGTGGACCAGGTCAACAGGTATGATTTTTTCAAACAAACGGAATAAATTCTGTGTCAAATCGTTCTATTTATTTCATAGTCTCGATATCCAATCACTCATAAAAGATCGAATAGCAAAATGTTGAACGAAGGCATGGAAGCATTGCGACAAATAGCCACAACATCATTGTTTATGCAAAATGAACAAAAACCAATGACAAATCGAATTGTTCCAATCATCAAAGAACCTGAAAATGTGAATGGTAAATTATTATAATCAAAATGTATCACATTTATTATACCACATATATACATATCAATGTATATGTATGTATGTATATATATATATATATATATATATATATATACATATATATGTATATATATATATATATATATATATATATATATGTATATATATATATATATATATATATATATATGTATATATATATTTATATATATTTAAATTTATATATATATATATATATATATATATATATATATACATATATATATATATATATATATATACATACATATATATATATATATATATATATATATATATACATATATATATATATATATATATATATATATATATTTATATATATATATATTTGAATTTATATATATATATATATATATATATATACATATATATATATATATATATATATATATATATATATCCATATATATATACATGTATATATATATATATATATATATATATATACAATTATATATATATATATATATATATATATATATAATTTCAGTACATAAGTGTATGCCTGTATTTCGATGAATTATATCATAATTATTTTGATTCTTTATTATTTAATGCATTGTATTTGTGAAATGTTCTTAGTAAATTTATTAAACACATGCTCTGCTTGTATTCTATACGCGTGCATTTCATTGGTTCTTACACCAAATGATCTTTAGCCTTAAACCTAATTCCAATATAAGAGAACCTCTTAGCTCATGCACACACTTTCAAAAACCAATTGAGAATTTCAACAGATATTTTAAGAAAAATTTGTATGATTTGCTTCTATATACAACATTTTTCTGATAATGCCTGCTTACTTACATATGTAAACTGTAATTTTGTAAGTGTTGAATAGGTTTTTATTAATCATATGACTTATTTTCCTTATTCATTATGGAAGGTGTTGAAATTTACTTATTTTGAGAAATATGAAAAATATTTTCGATGCATTGAAGAAGTTAGTTGCAATAAGTGTGTGATTATTTGCTCTTAAATTATTGTAAAAAATTACTTTAATATTGTGTCCGAAACTTACGAAATTATGTATGTATGTATACCAATTAGGATTAGAACTATTATTCAATTAACTTGCTATATTGAGCCTCACCCATGTGCATAACGCAATAGCCCGGAATTTTTAGAGTCAGTAACTAATAATCTGTGGCGTAGAACCTGATATCATTTGAAAACTGTTTAATGCATTAAACACTTGCCTGAAGTAAAATGTTTTCTTGGTTACGCTTCTTCTTTTTTAACAAATACTTCCTCATGTGTGACCGTAACGAAGGGTTTTTAGAAAATCTACTTTGATTTTGTACATAAAGAAACAAATAATAAGAAATTATATGAGAAGTTATAGAAAATGCCTTATGACAAGTACAATCTCTAATACAGTTATATTTCGCTTTAAAAACTAGTTTAGTAAGTACAAACGCTTACATAAACATATAAATGTTATCATATTTGATACAATAGATATAGATACAAATATGTATGTATATATGTATGTACATAGTTGGAGTTATTTCATCAGAATATTTTTTTCTATTCCAGCAGATTTAGATACCTTCAACCACAATGTAAAAAAATTGGATGCGGTATCTACCATGGAAATTGCCAACGAGCAAATTGCTTCTTCAAGCACAAATGCAGCTATAAATAATAAAATAACTAATACTGCCGTTTTTAAAGGACCTTCAAAACAGTTAGAGGAGGAAAAAGACTGCTCAGTGAATTCGAACAGTGGTTTCAGCAATAGCAAACTGTCCCGTAAACGTAATTCACTTCACAAACAAGTTTCTTCAATTCCTTTGCTTGAAGAAAATGGAAATAACCATCAGCAAATGGAAACGTCATTAATGTTCGTAAGAAACTATAAAATGACCAACGAAATGATTAAGACAGAGCATCTGCCACCAGCGAATTCTACAGCCGATATATCTTTTACGACAGAAAGTAGTACCGCAGCTTCTAACAATGTTACACCAATTGTTCATAGTAGCAGAATATTGGTAGATAGTAATATAGTGGATACCAGACCTAAAACCACAACAAATATTCTAACATCCACCAACAACACTAATAATAATACTGCTAGCACATATGCAGCTGCCTTAGCAGCAGCCATTTCTTCCCGAACAAATACTGATCGAGCTGAAGGTTTGGTACGTGGACCTCTTGGTATGCCAATGCATGTTCTGGCAGCATCCTCCTCCACATATGCTTTACCGCCCTCAGCTTCCAATATATGTCCAATAAACACATCAACGTCACCTTCCCTTCCACCACCATCAACGGCACCTTCTACACTCAGTACAACAACTTACGACACCATAAGCAGCCAGCAAATCATACCAGGCGAGGTGATACATGATTTGGTTCCTATGGGCCTTTCAAAATCGTTTGGTAGTGAAACGAAACATTGCAGTACAACTTTAAACTTTCCCCCAACATCAACATTATCTTCCCCATATTCCGCCGGTCCTTCTACGCTATCGACAGGCGGTCATATAGGCTCAACATCATTTACTTCGCTCCCTCTGCCAACTACCGGCAGTAAATTAGAGCCGGAGCTTTTGCTAAGTCCAGCTAAGCTTGGTCAATAAAAAAATGGTTCCCTGCTACATATATTGAAAAAGAACAATATAATATTATTAACATAAAGCATATGAACAGTGTATATCTTTTTTTGTATACATAATGCATTTTCTTAACAATATTGTGTTAACCCAAAAATTTAATATTTCACATTTCGCCAAATATGGACATTTACATACATACATACATATGTTCATATGTACATATGTATACATACGTATTCATTCTTATCTACCTACTTCGAAAATGCCGTCGTATTGATTTATTGGCTTTTTGACGAACTAATTACTTTTGAATTACTTCTGCTGTGCAAATAAAATATACATTTACTCTGAAACAAATTTGAGATTTTTCTCGTTGTATCAATACATACGTTGTACATACATACTTACATATTTAAATTCCCAACCGAAATTCAGTTGTGTTTCTATAATAGTTTTCTCTTCAAATATTTTTGGTCAAATAATCTCGTTTAGGTCGTAATTTCGCTTTTCTTAGCAACCGATATATAAATTATAATATTTACTGTACGTTTTACCTGTATTTATTGTTATTAAGTAATAATGTTGGCAGTTTTGTTTATTGTAAATATTTAAGAAGCGATAAGTTTTACATAACTACACTTAAATTATTAAATTTTATAAAATTTGGCGTATCCTTCATTTATGTATACATTTATTCAGGGATATATAACTACATATATTCGATACTCTGTAATACGAATTCGGCATTCTATCAACGTCTACGATACGAAACATGTCATATTTTTTAAGAAAATGAACTTCATACTCCTGTTTACGTACATTAAAAATCGTTTTTCCAAGCCGTTCCTTATGTACGTCGTACGTACATAATTTATGTAATCATCCAGCTAACACGAATTTTTATGATACTAATAAATATATACTCATAAGTTTTATTCGTACATCTAGTTAAAGTCTCTGTGAAAATATTATTAAGTTCGACATAACTACGGCATTTTGTGCCATCACATATGTGCTGCCATTTAGAATATATGAACGGCTATGACACAAATTGTCATTTTGTTTTTTTGAACTAAATTTTTGCCGCACATAACGATTAGCACAGCGATGTCTTTTTAGTTTTAGCTCAATTTACAGGTATTTAAAAACTTCAAAGAGTAAAAAAAAATGTTGTTGGTATATATCATATTATAAGTTAAATGACAGAACTTGTTTTACATTAATATGTTTTGTTTTAGTTTTTATACAATGCATTTATCGGAAACATTTCATGATTTTACCGCACAAAAGTATTGGCACATTTAATTTAAAATGATATTTTCTATAAAAGATGTCGCATCTAATATTTTGTAGGCAAGCCTCTGTGCTTAATAACTTCATCCATGCGTTTGGGCTTAGAGTGTACTAAATTTTTGGTGGTTTCTGGGCCAATTTTCTGTCACTCTTCCTCTAAAGCTTGTTCTAGTTGAGCCTTGTTGGATTTTGGCCGCTTTTTAACCCGCTTGTCAAGTTTCTCCTACAAATTCTCAATTGGATTTTGATCTTGGGATTGCGGAGGTGCGGTGGAACATGTTCTATGTTAGAAACTAACCACATCCGTACGTCATGGGATGAATGTTTCGGGTCATTGGCGTGTTGAAATGTAAACGATATTGGATTCACCAAAACCAGCGAAAGTCATAACACCCTACGATAATACCCTACTTCCTCTAAATTTAACTCTGGAAGCAAGATTTTGTTTTGCACATGCCGTATTAGGCTTTCGCCATACAGTAGTGCGTTCATCACTGCGAAATATGTTGAACTTGATCTCATTTGAAAAAATCACTTCATCCCAAAAGCTAATATGTTTGATTTTAAATTCTTTAGCTTATGTTAATCGCTTAGTTTGGTTCACTAAGGAAACAAGTGGTTTACGTTTAGCAACGCATGCTATATAACTGGACTGGCCTCTTGTAGCATCTTCTAATTGTCATGGGTGAATATTCTTACCAAATTCCTGTTGAACTTCATCGACGATTTCAGTCGACGTTGTTTTTGGGGTTTGCTTTAGTTTTCGCACTATTTGCTTACTTCCGCGATCTGTTAAAACTTTAGGACGGGCTGTTCTAGCAGCACTATTCAAATTTGTTTCCCTTTCAAAGCGAATAATAACGCTTCTAATAGTAAAACGAATCCTTTCCATTAGTTCCCCTATCTCACCATACAATTTGCCCTGATTATGCAAACACAGTGTTAATTTGCGCTGAGATTCAGTGGTTTCTTTCTGCTTTGGGCTCTTTTGTTTTAAAAAATTTTTTAAATTTTCTCTAAACCAAAATTAAGTTTTGATAAAATTACGAGATTTATACTATATATCAAAAGCAATCAATGTAAAAAAGTTGCAAGATTTTCCAAAAATTCAGCTATATACCTGTTGGTAATTCCTCTGTGCCAATACTTTTGTGCAGTAAAATCATGAAATTTTTCGGATAAATGCATTATATAAAATCTAAAACAAAACATATTGATGTTAAACAAGTTGTGTCAGTTAACTTATAATACCTGTAAATTGAGCTAAAACTTAAAAGACATCGCTGTGCCAATAGTTATGTGCGGCACTGTATGTACATGCATATGTAAAAAATCTTGATTAGTTGCAACTACACAGTAAGTACAGACGATTGTCATCCCAATTTGGATTTAGAAATTTTTTAAATGCATGCAACAGATAGAACACCGAAACTGATATATTGTCAAGAGGCTACGGATTTGTTTGTTTTATTTTTAAATACTTTGAATTAATACTGTACTAATTTAAATTTTTTAAATAATCCTGCCAAATTGATAAAAATGTGTATCAAGTGTGCTATAAGAAAAAGCGTAATGGAAATATTGTTTTAGCCTTTGCTGGAAGAAAAGTTTAAAAATTATTATAAATACCTATAGCAGTTAACTTTTTTTTAGAAGCGATAGAGAATAAATACATACATATACATACATATCTCTAGATAAACTCACAGGCAAACAGAAAACAATTTCAAAGTAATTCAAAAATTTAAAACTAAAATATAATTTGAAACATAGTGAAACACTATTTAATTTGAACACGAAGAAATTATGATTGACCACTTACAGAAAATTGCTCAAAAATTCAGAAAATCGTTCATACATAATTCCATTAGATGTTTCACTTGCAGAGTACCATTTTCCTACAGCAAAGGTATCTTTTATGACTGATAAATAATATTTTACCCCGCAGCTAATTTACAAGAGGTACGAAGTAGTAGTTGTTATTCAACCAAAGAAATATGTATCTGGTTAGTATTTTGCATCATATTCGAACCATTTTATGTCCAAAATAACCCCATATGAGCAAATAATTGACATACATAAGCAGTTATGTAGTGTCAAAATATTTTACGAATTTCTTAATAGTATACATACAAATTAAGAAATACATAAATTGATAAATGACCATTTGGAAACATTGTTTCAAATGAAAAATATCCAAAAGACATTATTCGTAACATTGAAAAATTAATATACTAATCGTATTTGATTGTGAAAACCTGAAATGTTTTCACATAGTACATATACATAATATGTATAGCATTTTAGGGGTTTAATATTAAAAACCTTAGTTAAACCTTGCGCGTTAAGCATACCTATATTAATACATTTTATATACATACATATCTATGTATTGCAAAAGCTGCAATAGAACTGTAAAACAATACAGTTATCTGAAAGTCTCGAAAGAGAGTAAACGATCAGTGGTCTGGTTGCACTTTAAACGAGGCTTGATGTTGACTGACTTAGAGCTGCTAAGCGACTTAAAAAGAATTATTCATACTATACCTTTCATAATATCAGCAAATGATATGAGAAAGCTTCTCACAAGTGTCACAAAATAAGGACGGTGATCTACATACATACTTCTAAATGCTCAAAAGAAAACAAAATGAGAAATACATATTTGTATATCGTGTCGATTACCGTTACGTACAACAAAGAAATTGCATTTTCCCTTTAAATTTGTAATTCGTTTACATTCGTAAGTACAAAGTGACGGTTAAGTTAAAATTCTCATGTAAACCAAAATGGTTGTCAAAAACTGGAAGCATATTAATTAAACAGTAAATGAACAGAATAACAATAATAACTCCACGTTTTGAAACAATTTTAATAAATTAACAGATATTTCATTGCTACAAAAATATCTTAAAATATCTTAACCGGCACAAACATTTGTTCTTTTGTAGAAAGATTACTAAATCTATTAAGATTATATAACAGTCGACTATAGTCCTATATAGCCAATATTAAGGCTCTACTTTGATTTAAATCAAGCATTATTACTTCTCCTATAACATATAATTTTTGTTGATAAAGCTTTTTTGCGGTTCTGGTACGATATGCTTTTATCTAAATTAAATGAAATATAATATGAAACTTATTTGTTGATCGTGATCGAGAATACACCTTACATGCGTATAAAGAGTACGTCACAAGAGACCAGGACTAGTCCAAAATATGGCATTAAATCATACCATGTAACTACTCCTTTTTACTTAAGCGGATCATGTACATATATGTATATGTATTTATAAAAATTATATAAATTATACTTTAACTCGATGAATTCTATCTTTCGCACTAAACATAGAGCTATCGAAATTCTTCAAATCGCAAAAAAAAATGCTGAGAAAAGTTTTGTTTTCTATAGTCATTGCACATCAAAAGCGTACGAACGTACGTTTGTGACCCCAGAAAATGCCCATATTAAACGTGTTGGTTAAATTTTAATTCTTTGTCGATAATAAACCCAAGATAATTTATTTCATTTACTTTTTCTATTGTTTGGTTGTTTATTTTGAAAATTGAGCCACTGTTCATATTTATTTCAAGTAATTTTGTTTGATTTTCATTTAACTTTAACTTGTTCATTTTTAGCCATTTATTTATGTCGTGCACTAAATTATCCGTACATCTTACATTTCGTGAAGACATTTGGTATATCGTGTATATATATTATAAATAATAGCGCTCTAGAATGGATTCCTGATGTACTCCAAATTCATTGTAAATTTCATGCGATTTTATATTATTAACCTTTGTGATTTGCTTCCGTTGCGTAAGATAAGGTTTGAACTAATCTAGTTCTTTTCCCCTGATACCATACATATATAATTTTTGAATCAATATTTTTCTCTCTATAGTCTCGAAGGCCCTATTTAGATCCAAAAATAATGCCATAATTTTTTTCTGTCTATTGATGTATTTCTATTTGTTTATTACATAATTTACTGTTGTTTCGCAGGAGAATTTTTTTCTAAACCCAGACTGAAATTTTGAAAACATATTACCTTGTTCCATATAGTTTTCTACTTGTTCCATAACTATCTTCTCGATTATCTTTTCGCAGGTTTTCAAGGTTTTTATTGGCCGGAACTCTTCACATTTTTTTGTTTTTGAGATTTTTTCTATTGGTGTTACCATTGAGTATTTCCAATTATTAGGGAAATCTGTTTCCACAGATTTATTTATTACGTCATGTGTGGGTTTGCTTAAACTATTCCAATTATCTAATACTAGTTTCATTGAGACCTAGTTAAAATCTGGTTTACTTTTCTGGTTCTTACATAAATTTTAAAGTTCTTGGATTGCTATTGTACGGAATTTAAATCTATTAGTTTTCATAGGAATTTTATTGTTATATTGCATATTTTCTATTGTTTCTTTTACTGATTAAATGCTATTGACGAAATAATTATTAAAGTTATCGGCTATTTTATAGTTATCCTCACATTGTATTTCACTAAATATCATATTTTTTAATTATTATATCATAATTATTTTCACATACTAATTGTGTTTCTTGTTCCTCTATATCCTTTGCTAAATGTGTTTTGGAAAGTATTATTAAATCTGGATTGTTATAGGTTACTTTTTTGAATTTTTTCGTTCACGATAGTCTCACAAACGGATTAAACAATTTACTTCCGATTTGCACTTATCGACGTAGTTGTTTAGTTTTGAGAGCTGGAATCGATCGCAAGAGCCGTTCCGAAGTTATTAAAAAAAAATATTTCTTTTTTTAAGTTCTTTTGAGATTTCTTGAAATTCACAGGAATTCTAAGTTTTGGAGAACCCTTCGGAACTTCACCAGATTGGTCGCATTCGATTAAGCCGTTCAAAAGTTATATGCGGGTCACATACACACACATACAAATACATATACAGCGCCGCGCAGATCTGATGACAACTCGATTATTTCAGAACGCTGCAAAAACAATAGCGTCATGATTTTTTTTTTTAGAATTTCCTAGAGGGAATTCAAAGAAATGTTACGCGAAATTAAAATCCTAAATTGTTTGGATTTTATTATAGATTTCACATACATATGTACATAGCTAGATACGAATTTTATAATTAAAAAACAAGAAATATTTATTTATTATAAAAGACCATATATTTTAATGTAATTAAAAAATGTCAACCATTATTTAAATGTTTATAATATTCATGCATACATAGATAGGGCTAAGGTATTCACCGAGATTAGAAACGAGACAAAAATTTATTGAAAGAAATCATATATACTACGATTTTTTTTTTCGATCAGGGATTCATTTCAACCCGGAACTACGCTTAGTACATGTATACAGGTAAGTGTCATACCATAGCATGCTGTATGAAAGACACATACATATAATTGATGAAAACTATTTTATATAAAGTGAATTCTATTCAAGCGCTTATAATTAAAGGTAATAAATATAAGAAGCTATTAAGCGTTCAGGGAATCTTGAGAGCCTCGTTGCATTGATGACAAATCTGCAATCTTATAATTCTGAGTAGAATTTAAAGTATCGTCAAAACTTGTAAGAACTAACCGAGTTTTAATGGATTTGGCTGATGATTCAACAGATCGGGAACGTGCATGCGTTCCAATTCGATTCCGAACACAGCTCAATGGAGTACGTTTACCTTTAAGTGAGTCATTTTTATCGGTTTGACAGATTTTTAATTTTAATGTCATTGGCGTATGATTTTCTTGATCTTCATATATTTTTTGTTGTGATGGGCGACGTTTCGGGTTAAGATGTTTGATTTTGGGTAAGCTTTTCTTGCTAGGACGCACCCTATCCAAATGCTTATTGAGAGGTATAACCTGCGAATCTTGTTTGATGTTTTGTAATGCTATCGAAACTACACTGCTACAATCACTATTACTAATATTTAAAGATAGAGAAGAAAGTATACTCTCCAGCATCATATCTTCATTTGCCTCATGTTCATCGTCAGTAAAAATAATTGGTGTTCTTTCTACACCTATTGATGGAGAACGTGGATCAAGTTGTTGTTGCAAGTATTTAAGGGACTGTGGTTCAGTCGAAGGCTCTTCTACATGTATTATCACTTTCTCTTCTGGCATTTCGACATCAGCGTCTTTCTTACATAAACTATTGGGCAGGTGTGATTCCACAAAAAGATCTGCGAATGTGTCATTTAAACTGAGGGATTTTTCAAAGTTTTCCTCGAACACTAAAGGAGTGCGATTAAGATTCACACTTGGTGACCTTGGATCATTGACATTGTATATAAAACTCTTTAAAAAACGTTTACGGAGGGCATCTAAAGTGGTTTCATTATTACAATCTTGCTCAGGCATATCGGCAATGGGCAATGGTGTATTTATTTTAATTTCATTATTTTTGAGCTACACAAAATACCAATTCCATTATTAGTGTCTCGTTTAAAAACTGTTAGTGACCATTTTCACAATTATTTTAATACTTACAATAATCGGTGTTCGGCATCCAGATGGTGATCTTGGATCCAGAGTGTTGTCATTCAAATTCAGATTAATTGATTGTGGATTACTTTGTGAGATAGGAGTTTTTGGAAGATAAGTACCCTCAAATTTTGTTTGCTTTCCCCCCATTATTTCTTATTTGTTGATAAATTCATATACTTTAAACTGGCAGCTGCAGCTTTTAAATTTTAATGGCGTAGCGCCTCAACAGCGAGGTGAAAATCGTTTCATGTTTTTCTTTCACAGTGGTGGAATGTCTCTTCAGCGATTTTAAGTTAAGAGCAATTTTTAACACAAGAGTTTTTCACACGGTGTAATATTATTCTTATGAGGTACAGCTGAGTATAGCTTGTGTTAAGCATTCAAATGTGTTTTCAAAGATTCGTTGCCCTAACATGTTAAGTGAACACATACAATCTAGTTATGATTACTGTCATGTGTTTGTGCAGCGAGACCACCCTATATATAATACACCATGAGCTCTACTACTAAAAGAACACTCCTGAAATTTTTTAATATCAAGTACTCAGTAGTCTCACATCTCTATGAAATACTGATGAACAAAAATATAGTTTGTTGTATTTGTTCAGAGTTGCTAGAGAATATTAAATAAATTTTTCTTTTGGAGAATAAATTATTTAAATATGTTTTATCTGTTTATTTAACAACAAACAACAAAGTTTTGTTAACTAATGTGATTTGCAATATAAAATTAACAGCAATAGTCCTAAAGATTGCCCATCCTTTCATGAAGAAAAAAGTGAGATGAAAAAATTTCATGCGTACAAGATTATGGGAAAAAATAAAGTTTAGATATATATATATATGTATATATATAAAAAAATAAATTTTAAACGTTCCGTAAGAAATTTGTCTGAGAACTATTAACATAAACTTTTCACAAAAATATGCTGGAATGGCGTCGTCAATGTTAACAGCAGAGGTGTCACCTTCTGCCTCAACAGAGGCTGAGGTGGATAAAGCATTGAAAGCAGCATTGCATTCTTGTCTCAATGATCCTAATTTTGCTATAGTATGTGATTTCTTACAAAAATTTTCAAAAGATTTGGGTATTGATTTGCCGAGTTTTAAATTATTGCTTCAGTGGCTAATTAAAACCGATGAGGGTAAGTAAGACTTAACGTATAAATTGCGTTAGACCTGCATCAGAAACTCTATTCTAAATAAGTTTACTCTAACAATCAACGAATTTTACTAATATTCATATATTATAAAACTTTAGTTAGTTATATGGAGTACACTACAAAGTTAATCTACATACAGTTGGTTGAAACCCCATAACTCACATTGTAAATTTACAGAAAGTAAAAATGCAACTGGGTCTGTATTAATCATGATAGACTGTAATTATCAACTGCTTATAAGATCACATTTTTTTTTTAATTTGGCAATAAACCTTTCTCCATTTGTATCAAATATATTGGAACGAATAAAAACGAAATGAGGAAAAAAATATAAATTAGGGCCCTTCTATTCCATACAATCGACCCATAGATAAGTTGTATGTACTAACACACTAGAGCTCCAATTCATAATTATATATTAATAATTTATATTATATATAAAATGACCTTACACATTCTGGTATGCGATGGAAAAGATAATATTCTTGAACATATTTTATAAATTTAAACCGATTTCGACAACTATTTTTAAGACATATTAACATTACTGGCTTTTAAAAATAGAATACAAAAAACGAAAGTAAATGGTGTCACATCTTGGAGCATTAGGAATGACTATGGTGTCCCACAGGGATCTATTTTAGGAGCTAAATATTGTAAGAAAATGTAAAATAGTTTTATATGCAGACGATACATTAATATACGGTGAAAGGGAAACTGAAAATGATTGCAGAGACAATCTAAATAACGATAAGAATAATAAATATAAACAGTAATAAATATAAACAAATATAATAAATATAAATAATATATATAACACCATAACTAAGCCAAACTTTGAATACGGGTCAACAATTTAATATACATGCTGTTTACAGTCAAAAATAGGCAGAATGCAGAAATTATAAAATAAAGCAATTCGATGTATTTTAAAATGTAGTCGGCATACATCTATTTAAACTATGCTATAGTCACTTAGATGGCTAAATATTTAACAACGATTGAGCTGTGTACAAAAACTAAAATAAGAAATGCGCCGGATTACCTATGCAACCATAAGGACTACGAAACCCTTAAAACTTCAGGCTTCAGAGAGCAACATCAAAAGCTATGCAACGGGAATTATTTTACATTGGATTCAAATTATATATATATATATATATATATATATATATATGTATATATATATATATATATATATATATATATATATATAAACTGAAAGAAATAATTGTGAATTTAATAGAGAATGTGTATAATTTGTAAAAAACAGTTTTATTTCATGGAACTTGAAAAATTGATATTGAGAAGTATTTTTAATATTAATACAATTTTGCTAAACAAATAAATAAAAATCATGCTGGTAAAATTCTAAAGAGAAATTTATAAAACATACCGAAAAACAATTTGGAAAAGGTAAAAAAGATTGATAAAACGACTATAGCAATAGCATCACAATCGTGTCTAAACTAATTTTCAGTATTCTATGCAGTATATTTTAACAGTAATCGTAAAGTAAATAATTCAACAACTTTAAATTGCCAACATTCCTCGTAGCCACTTTGTTGTATATACTTTGTTTTTATATATACGGAAACGATATGAGTATGTAAAAGTTGAGAGATTATTTTCAACATTGCCAGTCTTTACCCGCCCTAAGCTCCGAAAATTAGTGTTCGTAATGATTTTTTGCACTGAACTTCATATATTTCTTAGATTTAAGTTTTCTATATACTCTTAGAATTAATATTCTCTTTAATATGATTTCCATCATATCATTAAATAACAGATGTTTTAATGATATATATTTTAACATTTAGTTTCACCGCAACTAAAAGATATGCAAATAAAACTTCTAAGGAAAACACGCAAAACTGTTCATGAGAAGAGCTGGGAGTCAGCATTAAGCAAATTTTGTTTCTTGTATTCAGCTCAAGATGGTTGGGAAATAGAGCGTTTTGGGTATAAAAATTGCAGTGCCAAAGTAAAACTACGCATTTTGAAGGTAATTAGAGCGCAAGACTTATTTTAATATTAATATATATTTTTAATTTAGTATGTACATACTAATTTTTACATAACTTTAAGATAAATACTTTTCAACTAGTAAATATTTGACCATTGTGATGTCCTATGAGGTAGTAAATTACTAGGCATTAATTTTTAATTTACTTTCTAAACGTTAGCTTTTAATTGACTTCTTTTTAGTAAGCTGTAAGCAAACTTCTTTTCATTTGGCTTTAAAAATTATTGGCTTTAATAGGTACATTAGTTAGATTTCAACTGAGGGTCATTGTTACAACTCCATGTTTCAGTTGTACATATGTGTTGCAAATTATAGATATGAATCTCTTATTCATATTATTGTACTTATGTACATTGCCCTTTGCATTGATATGCACATTCGCTGTATAATGGACTTCTGAAAGCATATATATTTTTGAACCAAAAACACCCGCTCGATAGAAATTTGCACGACATGAACTACACCCATTTTATGTTTGTATATGTAGCCACACATGTAACTACAAAATAAATAACTTTTGGAGTTTTTAGACCGTCTTTATTATATTAATTTCTCTTTGTATATACATAATATATATATATATATATATATATATATATATATATATATTTATAAATATATATATATATATATATATATATATATATTTATAAATATATATATATATATATATATATATATATATCAATTTGAATTAATTTATTTTATTATTTACTAATTAATAATTATTATTCTTATTTATTTATTATTAATTAAATCGTCTATTGATTTAATATCTAGGCTTTATATATACATATATATATATATATATATATATATATATATATATATGATGATAATATATATATATATATATATATATATATATATATATTATATACATATATATATATATATATATATATATATATATATATATATATTATATACATATATATATATATATATATATATATGATGATATATATATATATATATGTATATATATGATGATATATATATATATGTATATATATATATATATATATATATATATATATATTTATATATATATATATATATATATATATATATATTTTATATACATATATATATATATATATATATATATATATTTTATATACATACATATATATATATATATATATATATATATATATATATTTTATACATATATATATATATATATATATATATATATATTTTATATACATATATATATATATATATATATATATATATATATTTTATATACATATATATATATATATATATATATATATATATATATACATATATATGATGATATATATATATATATATATATATATATACATATATATACATATATATGATGATGATGATATATATATATATATATATATATATATATATATATTATATATATATATATATATATATATATATATATATATACAGTGCGCTTGGGAAAACGTCAACACTCCTTTACGTCACCATTTCAAAACGTCAAACCTTATATTTTAACATTGTTCACTCTAAAAAATCAACCAAACCACAAAGCTCTAAAACTTTAACTTTAAATAAAACAAAATTTTAATTTTAACAACAGTTAAAATACACCAATTTTTGCACTCACATTTCTTTCATGAATGTATGTGAAATTAAAAACATGATCTCATTTAAAAAGTGTTATTTTAGTTTTAGTTAGCCTTTTTTGTTCCTTTTTTGGATTTGTTTATGTTTGGTTTTAGATTTAAAGCACACTATCAATGTTTTTAATAAAAATTTTTACATTCATAAAAGTCAACAACCGCAGTTTTAATTAGTTGACGTTTTCCCGAGTGCACTGTATATACATACATATATATATATATATATATATATATATATATATAAATCCAACATATATAATTTTAGGAACTACTGGAATTCCAATTTGAGCAAAACACAAAGTTTAGAACTAAAATTCTTACGCTTAGTGCGGATTCGCTGAGGTCAAAACCGATAGGACGTGATCGTCAGGGACATTCATATTGGCTAACACTAGATAACGATTGTAATATTCGTATTTATCAAGAACACTTGGATGAAGAGATATGGCAGGTTGTAGCAACAAATCGTGATGAATTCGTGAACTTATTAAATCGCCTAAAGGGAAGTGAAGTTGTACTGCCATGTAAAGATGTTGGTATAGCAGATGATGATACAACAAGCAACAGCAGTCAAATTGAATCAGATTTGCCCCGAAAATGTCTTCCATCAGAAGAAATATATGACTCAATTGAGAATGAACAAAAAGTTCCAAAACTTAGCATTAAATTCGTTCATGGCAAAAGTGCAACGGAAGTTACCAATTCTAAAGATTTTGGCAAGGGCGAGGAAGAAATAGCGAACGAGGAAGATGCTAAACTACTTAAGAAATTGATAGATTGTTCGGACATACACGAAAGTGACGAGGAAGAATTTGAGGAAATGGAGGAAGAATTTGTTGATGAAAATTGTAGCGAAGATGAGAGTGAGCATGAAACAAATGACGAGAAAAAAATGCAAAAAACATGTAAAACTGATAAAAACTTGAAAAAAAATTTAAAGTTAAAAGACGAAAACAAAAAAGTTAAGGTAAATATTATTTTAAGACAATTCTAATTATGAAATTTAGACTAAAAACAATCAATTATTTTATACTAGCCCTTGCTAATATCACAGAGTAAAGTGATAAAGAATAAAAATTGCTCAACATCTAGCAATTGTGGCAATAAGCGAACCTTGGATAAAGAAGAATTTAGTTTACCTACTGGATCTGAAAATCACCTAATTACAACACGGAAAAAGTGCAGACCATCTTTGTTAGACTCAAAATACACAAACTCTGGAAACAAATATGATCATGATAAAATATGTGAAGAAACGGCAAATGAAGATATTAAAGTAGAAGAAGAAATAGATGAGGAGGACATCGACTCCGTAGCTGCAGAAGAAGATGAAAATGAGGAAAAGATTTTTGAGGATTATGACGATGAGAATGATGAAGAGAAAACAATAGGTGAAGAGATTAGCGAACCAATTATGCATGTGACAGGAAATGGTTGTGGGAATGAGTGCAATGCTGAAAACTATTTGAATTTAATAGACTATGATTTGGAGAGCGATCATGTACTCACCTTAAGTGAAACTATAATCGAAGAATTTACTTATTTATATGGAGAAGGCAGTGGTAATGATTGTTTAGTTGGAAGCGATAAAAATGAAGCAATCAATTCAGATGACAAAATTAGTTCAGATGAATTGAAAACAAAAACTGAACAAAAAACTGAAACGCAATCCCGAAAACTTTTGTGTTCGGAACTTAGTGCTAATAATGAATTAAGTAATACATCACAGAAATGTGCTTTAAATGATGATGGTTTAAACGATACAATTTTACCTGAACATCTAGATGGAAAAGACGCATTCAATGCTGAAAACTCCGAAAAAGCAAAGAAAAAGATGAATGAAAAATATGTAAATATAAAAGAACAAGTAAATCAAATTAACGGCGAACAAAAATCGGATATTTCTTCTAAAAATGAGAACATTGAAAAAAATGAATTAAATGAAAGTGATGCACATGAAAATAAACTGGAAGAAAAGGGCTCATCAAAGGAAGATTCTAAAATGATAAACAATAATCCTCCATCTAATGTTGACATTGCTGCTCTTGATATGTCAACTCAACAAATAAATGTAAGGAAAATGTTCGCTCTAGAATCTTTACAAAAAGAACTCAAAGAATCTAAGAAAAATTTATTACAAAGGAAATTACCACCAATAGCTGAAGGATACAACATAAAGGTTTCTAGTCCTCCAATTTATAATAGAAAAAGAAGATTGACAGATCAATTACAACCATCAACACGACCATCAAATTCTGAGAGTGAAGTAGAACTTAATTCTGAAAATACCGAAGATTGTCGGAATGATAAGGAACTAGAAATTTATAAAAGTGACCAAGATATCGGCGGTAAAAGATTAAAAATGAGACCTAAGCAAGCACATATCGAATTAAGAAAAAAAATAGAAGCTAAAAAATGTGAAGCCAATGAAGAAACTACCTCATCAAGCAGCGGCGAAGAAGAACTTAGGAAGAGAAAAAAGATAACATTGTCTAAACAAACCACATGTTCCGCAATTTTAAAAATGGAAGAAAACTCAAAAAAAATGGAACCCAAAAAAGGTCTTGCAAAATCAACCGAAAACATGTCGAACATTGACACTAAAACTAGATCTGCTGGATTAACTCAACAGTCGCCTTCATTAAAACAGGGAGGACTTATCAAGCAAACCAAAATTAAACCAACTTTGGCAGAAATAATAGAAAAAAAACTGAAAAAGGCTCCCGAAAAAAATCAGTGTAATACTACTACGTCTGATGCTGACAGTAATATGGAAGAAGCGACAACGGCTAAAGAATTATTTCCATACCCGGCAAAAACCCCCATCACTAAACTTTTAAAAACTGAGATTGAAATAAGGCAGGAAGAGAACGAGGATCAGATTTGTCGGAAACGTGATAATAGCCAAGACTTAAATACATTAGATTTGATCAATATTAAATCATATGAGTTCTCTACTAAAAGCTCTTTAAATATAATTACATCTAATACAAACATTCAAAAACAAAAGGCAATGCCGGAGCGTCAAAGAAAGCGTCGAAGTAGTGAAGGAACCATCAGTTCTAAAGAACCAGAACTCAAAAAAGAAGTTATTACAGTCCAAGAAAGTGTTATATTAAAGCCCGATAATTTAACCGAAACTATCAAGAAGGAAATTAAAACGGAAGAGATGAAAGATATTGAAACCATTAAGGAATCACGATTGCCAGTTTCTAGTCGACGTTCCGTACGACGAGGTGGAGTAACTCCGACATATGTGGACAGTTTGCAGTCAAAAAAAAATGTTGGTTCTACAAAAAGTTTAACAAAAATTATTTGTACTGATCTTTCAAAAATAGAACCTACTAAAGAGCAATGTAATAAAACGGATGTTGCTAATGTAAGTAATATGATCTTTTATTAATAGTAAATAATTTACATACATACTATCACTATTTTTAACTCATTTCAATTATTTTAGAAAAACAATGCAGATAAAACACGAGTAAATGAAAATGACATTAAAGAAGTTGATATTAAAAAGAATATAAATTTATTGGAAATAATAAAAATTGATGTTTCAAAACCGAAATCAAGTTCGACATCAAAGACAACGGCAAAAGGAATCCGCAAGCAACGTGAAGTCGATACAACAAATATTATTGACATAGATAGTGAAACACCAGTTCGTCAATCGAGAAGAATAGCGCAACAAAAAATTCGTGAAGAAGCAGAACGTAGAAAGTTAGAAGAAATTGCATTAAGATCTATGAAACAGGAGTTAAAGAAAAAGAAAAAAGCCGAAAAGCAAATCGATCCAACAGTGTTACCTCCTACAGAACCATCGTCTGAATCTGAGGAAAGTAATGTTGAAGTTAAAAGAAAAATTCAAAAAAAGAAACGTCCGGGAAAAAATGGAAATTGGTCATCTGGGTCAGAAGAGCAGGAGGAACCAGAAGAGGAAGATGAGGACCATCATCATTATGAAACAGATCCCGGATCACCACTTTTCAAATCAGATCATGAATTTTCGCCAGAGTCAGAAGTAGAAGACGAATCTCAAGTAGTTCCAATGAAAAGGGCACGTACAGTTCGTAAAGAAGATGCTGGCGGAGAAACTACTGCCGCTGCGGAAGAGGAGTCCTGTCAAAAGTGTAATAAGTCAGACCATCCTGAATGGATTTTGCTATGTGATAATTGCGACAAAGGCTATCACTGCTCCTGTCTATCACCAGTTTTATTTTATATTCCAGAAGGAGATTGGTATTGCCCTCCTTGTCAGCAACAACAGTTAATCATAGCGTTAGAAAATCAATTAAAAGAGTTCGATAATTTAGTCGAAAATAAGAAGTTGTTGGAGCATGAAAAGCGTATAGCTGAGGAGGAAAAGGCTCGCCAAGAAAGACAAGAGGAAGTAAATAAACAAAAAACCAAAAAAGATAAAAGGATTAATACAAAACGGAATATTGGTTCTAATGCAGACCACTCACAAGAAGAAGATGGTAACGAAGAGGCATTTTCGTATTCCGATGATAGCATAAATAGCAGCGACTCTAAAAGTCCGTCACGAAAGAACAAAAATAGAAATTATTCAAGTATTTTTAAGCACAGTGACGAACGTAATCATCGCGATCGAAGAACATATGTAAATCGTGTCCGACGGAATCGGCTTAAGAAACTTGGAAGCGATTCAGATAGTGGCTCTCAAGGTACATCAAAATCCAACAGTCTCTCAAATAGCAATTCTTCGTCGTCATCAACATACTCAGAAAGTGATAACGAACCAATATACAAATTACGCAAACGAAGACAAATTAATGTGAGTTACCGCCTGAACGAGTACGACGATCTCATTAATTCGGCGTTAAGAAAAGAAATGGATGAAGTTGCAGGTGCTGGAAATTTGGGGCGAGGTAAAGACATATCTACAATAATAGAAGCTGATAAAGAGGAAAAAGCTAGGCAAAAACAAATAGTCGGCGACGATGTCGTAACAGATCGAATCGAAGAAAAAAGTAAAGAAAATTATAAAGAAACGAAGCAGGATTCTTTGAATGTTGTGCTCAATGACGTGAATAAAAAAGGCAAAAACGAATCAATCAGAAATGATGAAATTGATAGTGATGCTGAACCCATCATGCGTAAATTAAACATCAAGCCATCACAAAAGAAAAAATCTCGTAAACTTACTACTTTGGACATAAGTTCGGAAGATGACGATGGATCTGATGAAGATTTTAAAGGATCATCGATTGATGACGACGAAGAAGAAGACACATCAATTTCTGCCTCAAATAGCGATTCAAGTCTTGAAATATATAAACGCCATGGAAAATTCAAGAAAAAACGTCGTAAGGCAGCCCGGAGAGCATTTCGCGAACGCCGCAGGGTCAGACGCTTCCTTGTAGAGGAGAGTGACGACGAAGATGTCCAACGACCAAAATCCAAAAAGAAACGAAGGGACGACACTGACTACACAGAAAGTGACGCTGATGATGATATTTCTGAATTGTCGGAAAATATAGATAGCGCGGATTTGTGCGATGATACTACCACAGACGAATCAGATGGTGCTTGGAAACCCAACAATAGAAAAAAAGCAAAGAAATCAAACACTACTCTGCCACAAAAATCTCCCAAATCCAAAAGTAGTCACAGCAAAAAGCCTAAAAAAGTAGAATACTCTGATGATGATGTAAGCGACTCGGAAGAAGATGAGAATGATAATGAAGAAGTTGGATCTGGAAAAGGGATGGGAAAACAGCCGCGCTCACAGCCACTGAAAACAAGTTCCACCTATTCAAAATCCAAAGGGAAGGGTAAAGAAAACCCAGGGGGGAAATCACAAAATCAGTCGTCTGAAGAAGAGTCTAGCAAGTCTGATAGTGAAGATAGTACACGTCGTACCAGAGGGCGACGTTATGCATACATTGAAGATTTTGATGATGATAGTTCAGATGGAGGCATTAAACCAGGAGTTCAACGACCAGATACTCCACCTGAAGAGCGAGAGAAATTTATAAAACGTCAAGAGGAAATTAAGCGAATGCTAGCTGAGAAGAATGCTGAAGGTGCTAAACAAGTTGCTACACCACGACTAACACCTATAAAAACTGATGCTGAAAAAGATAAAAGGTCTCCTGCTAAGACTGGAGGAGATTCACTCTCAACTGTTCCCTTATCGGTTATTCGACAGGCAAAAGTACTAGACATTGACTACTTACAACGACGTGGCGAAAATCTGGATGATTTAAGCACTGAAGTAGGCGAGGTTGACGATGACTTCGATGACGCCGATCTCCCTGATGATTTGCCGGAAGATATGGACGAAGATACAATTGCTCGCATGGTTGAGGAGGAAGAAGAGTTTGGTGTTGGCACTGTAAGAGAGCTTCCAACACCAGATGAAGTTTTGCGTGCGCCTGCTACAGCTAAAAACATTAAAACTAAGGAAACAGAAAAAAATATATTTCCAGGAAACACGGCCTCGCAATGTCCACAAAACAGTCAAGTTACTTCAGTAACTTTACCAAGTCCAACTTCAGTACTTCAAGAACCTGTAAGAAAGAGGCTTCCAATGCCAACAATGCACCCTCCATTGCTTCGCCACCAATTTTTAATGCATGATTCAATACATAATACTCATCAGATGCAGCGCCACAGCGGAACACTTACATCCCATCTTTTGCAAAATGCTCTTTCAGCACCATTAAGCCAACCTCTGGACCGAAATTATCCCTCTCATTCGATAATTAACAGAATGGCTCACACTTCTCCTTTGCAACCAACAGTTTCACATACCCTAAGTACAGCTAGGCCTTCTCATCCACCACCGCCATCGATTCATACTAAATCATCTTTTCCCGATCAACCAGCACTGGATAAATCTACAAACCCCCAAAATATTACTGAAAATAAACCAAGAGGGCGCAGAAAAAAGATTACGCCTTTAAGAGACACACTACAGAAGCAGCAAACAGCTGCAGCCGTAACTGCGGCAAATGCATCATGCTCCGCTTTAGCATCCTCTTTAGTTAAAAACAACGATCCTGCAAATGTAATTAAAAGCGGATTAACGCAAAAATTAATAATGCATGCTAGTACTGTAACAAATTTGCCAACAACATCGCATTCAGCTATCAGACCAGGCATAGGCATGCCTCCAATAAGAGCTCCTTATATTAGGACCGACGGTAAGTGTTTATTTTTTTGTCCAAGTGTGTTATTTATATAATCTATTACTTTAACTATTGAAAAAGGCCCTAGGTTTTTCGACGCAATGGGAAATCGCATTTCCCATACTGGCGGACATCGCCATCGGGGACCACCGCAATTGCCACCAAGTCTATTACCATCAAACACAGTAAACAGATCTGCGTATGGTCCTCCTCCTCCACTAAAAGGATCTAATTCCGGAGTAGCGCTCTCTTCATCGCCGAGCGCTTCTGGATCAATAAGAAATCCTACACACCATGTCCCATCGTCATATATGGGAATGCCACCAAACGCTCGTCATGCATCACATATGAATATGTACAGGTAAGCTTAAACTAAATTATTATTTACATTGATTTCTCTTAATTGTGATGTAGGCCTTCCATATATGGCAGTCCGAATTTTGGCCCTCGCGTTAATTTGAGACCTCCTAGTGCTCATCCACCAGACTTTTCTTCCCGTAAGTTAATAATTGATTTTACGCCATTAAAAATTATTTAATTATACAAAATTGAAAGGTGGTTATCCTCCATATGGCTTCTATCCGCCACCTCCGCCCTTAACAACACCTGTGCAACGACCAGGTCCACTTCCTCGATCCTCTACACAAATGCCACCCATTCAATCATCACATTCTTCTGCTTCAGTTATTGTATCGACTACATCTTCAAAATTATCAAATTCAAAATCAGTTACACCACAACTTACTCCGCCTACATTCGAAATATCTGATCCAAACTCCAGTTCTAAGTCAGTCGCAGTAACTCAAGAGTTGCAATCATCAACGCAGGTACTTGTCATAGAAACTGAAGAATCAAGTAAAGCGGCATTGTCCGTGCCAGAACCACGAAAGAAACTTACAACCTTGGAAGCTTACTCAGCAAGCACTGCTAAGAAATCTCCAATCTTACTGGCCAGTGATTCATCCGGATCACAAAGTCCACATAATCTCCCAACTGGAGCCAGTGATGAATCTTCTACTACCGAGCATTTAGAAAACGCCCCAATGGAAGAACAACCAAGTAGACAAGAGGGCCAAGCTAGTGAATTTAGCGGACTCGTAAGCTATTTCAGTTCTCAACATGATGATTACAACACATAACATTTATAAAAATCTTTTATTTAAAATTTTTCACTTTTAATCACTATGTATAAAACATGTATATATATATATATATATATATATATATATACATGCGTATTTTTTCGTTTATGATTGCAGCAACAAAGCTTTAGGTGGTAGTATGTGAATTAAAGTTAAATTGTCGATGATTTATTTCCAATGATTTATTCCATAACAAAATATTTTATACTAGCTCTTTTTATTTTCCTTTATTTAAATCAAATTTTTTCGTCGTATCCAAAAATAGTATTTATTTTCATATTTATTACATGCACCATGATGTATAATTAAAGGTTAGCTTAAGAATTATTATTAATTCGTAATAATCAACATTTTTGCAACTACAATGCATGAGTTTTTAATTATTTTAAAATTTAAATATAACATCAATTAATAATTATGCAAAATATAGAAGTCTGTAGATGTTTTCAAGTATATATTAGAATGATTTGATTCCAGCAAGTTTTTATTTTTACAAGTAATCAAACGAAATATATAATTGAAAAGTCTTTTACCCAATAAACTGTGTTATTATTCCATATATAGAACGAACATGTACCCAAAATGCTATATATGCAAACTATATTTAAATAACGCGTTATGTTATATAAATCATAAATGTGGATTTTACTGTCGAAATATTTGTTCCTCTGAATCACTTTGAAGGAAAAGAAACTTTTTGAATTTTCATAAAATTCTAGGGCAGGAAATTTAGGAACAATATATACACAAAGGAAACTAGCACTGCTGTGTTTCAACAATAAACGTTACATCAAAAAAAAAATTATTTTTTAATCATCATTTCTGCTTAAGAAAAAGTCATTTTACTATTTAAGCGGGCTGCCGATTTGTCATGAAAAAGAAGACTATTAACATTGACTTTGAAAAGAAGCACAATTTCAATAGTTTATTAACTTTTTTATTAAACCACAAGAGTTAATCTGTAGATTAAAAAAATCATAAAATCACATGGAAAATTTTTCAAATTGCTGTTTTTATTAATAACAATAAATCAAACTCCTTGTTGCTATTTCTTTAGTCCTCTGTTTTAAATATCGGTGTGATCCATTTTTGCAGTACAATTTTTGTAAATGAATTACGTTACAAATTATTGTATCATCCCTTTCGAAAATGATTTTTACTTAAAAAATTGCTTCTCTAGAAAAGAAACAACAGTTGTATAAGCTGAAGAATGTAAATAACTTCTTTGAACTTTTGACGGAAACATTAAACCGTATATATCTACATACGTATACACAAAATTATCTATGAACTGACCACTTACTACAATTATGGAATAATGTGTTGATTTTTATAGACGAGAAATGGCAGGTGCATAAATAGGAATTTTAATTATTTTCAATGAAAATTAGATGTTTTCATGCAAGCTTTACGTTTGAAAATGCATCACATAGTGCATTTCATCTGACGAGCAGAACATTCAACACAGAAATTTGGAAAATTATCGACTCAAAGCGATATACTCGTACATAAAAGATCTATGAAATTAATAAAGTATAATCGCACTCATACTATTTAGTATTCATTTATTATTCCGTGAGGATTAAATAGAAATATACGGAATTTGTAACCATATGCACCTTGGCACCAAGATTAATTTTGTTTAACCTTTTTTATATTTTTTGTTGTAAACAAATAAACACATCTAATTAACTTTTAATTCTAAATTGGCCTGTTATATTCCGTACTCTTTATTCTGGCTATAGTTACTTATATTTACGTAATTGAAAATATTCATTTTAAAATTTATTTTAACTATTTCACTCCAATACGACAAATACAAAAAAAATTAACTTCCCCAGCCACTGTCTTACCGACAATCTCTAGAGAATAAGTTTTTCAATCATCTTGATATTACGCCAACAAATAACTAAATTAGAAATGTTAATATATATATATATATATATATATATATATATATACATATATATATATATATATATATATATATATATTATATTATATATATATATATATATATATATATATATTATATTATATATATATATATATATATATATATATATATTATATTATATTTATATATATATATATATTATATTATATATATATATATATATATATATATATATATTATATTATATATATATATATATATATATATATATATATATATATATTATATTATATTATATATATATATATATATATATATATATATATATTATATTATATATATATATATATATATATATTATATTATATATATATATATATATATATATATATATTATATTATATTATATATATATATATATATATATATATATATATATATTATATTATATTATATATATATATATATATATATATATATATATATTATATTATATATAATATATATATATATATAATAAATTAACTTTTGACATATTGTCATTGTACTATTATAATATGAACCAACCAACAAATAAATTTCATTATATATATATATATATATATATATATATATATATATATATATGGCCCATGGAAATGAACATATGAAGACCATCAAACCAATAGATAACATCATATTAGGAATCAATTATTTCTTTTTCCATTTAAATTCAAATTTCAATTAGTATTATTATATGATAGATTTAGTTAAAAGTTACAAAATTATATTCAATAAATAAAATCTTATGTATACAAAAATTTTTAAAGATAAAATTCAAAGCCATAAATATTCAAGAACATAAAGTTTGCAAGAAAGTTACCAGTTTTGTGCAAACGACTATCACTGCCCCTGACGCTATCCAGCAAAAATTTCATTAACGGCATTGGGTTATGTACATTTAATATTTTAAACGATGAATTAATATATGTATATATATATAAGTAGCTGAACTCCGATCACCCGAGGTCCAATGATCTTTACTGTTGTATGGGTCGCCGAAAAAGCAAAATATGAGGCTCAGGTTTGTGTATCATATAGTGAATCCAACCACGGGATTGCTGAACGCCAATTGACCGCCATTCTGCTTCAGACATGAGATGTGTTTTCGGTACCAATTTCACTAACTCTTTAGGGAGCACCACATGCCTATATGGTTATATTATATTAAATTATGGAAAATATGCATTTTTCACAACTTAAGGGTCATACCTGTATTCATATTTTTCATCGTAATATTTATCAGAATAGTATATATCCTTGCTCATTATATTGGAAATTTTTTTTACAATTTAAGGTTATGAACAATTCTGTATACAAATAAATCCTTCCTTTTTGTTTTTCCTTTAACAAAACCTTTACCAAATCTTCAATATAGTATGTTAAAATTTATTTAACAAATTTTATTAAAAACTGGACTTCTGCATAATAAAATCGTTGAAATATCATTTACTTTGTTAATTTTTAGTACATTTGAAATTATTGGTTTTATGTCTGAAATGTGACAGCACAATATAATTCTTTTTATTAGCATCAACCGCGAAAATTTTGTTTGAATTTTACATTATCCCTTTTATTTTCAGTAATAGATAATGTGTGCAACAGAGATAGATAAGCTATTTATTTTGCCAGAGCCCCCACGCGCTCAAAAACTGGTAAGTTGGCATCTAGACATAGGAAGTATAGACGATAATTAACTCCTCACTCCCTGAAGCATGAGTGTGATGTTACAATATCCATGTTACTTAACGTGGTACAGTGGGCCACCATTTACCATCTTAACCAATGGCACGATTCATTCCCAGAACAATCTTGCGAAAATCGGACCAAATAAAAAAATATTCACAATTGCATTGTAGGTGACATACTACCATACAACAAACATGCAAAAACATTTGTTTCTATGGATGCACAGGCAACTACTTCAGTGATCGTATAAATTTGTGGAAAATTTCATAAACATTGCAATAACTCACGGCATGCAAAAAAAGTCTATCACACAGTTACATGCTTAGACCACACTACCACAAGTCATCACACAAAGCATAACTGGCAGATCACATGATTGTTAGACAATTAGAAACGGCTTTAGCATTTTGATACCAGCACACATGGTAGGGCTTCCACATAGACAATGCATTATGCCAGAGATAGACGGGATGGGATTCCGTTAAGAGGCATATGAAGGTAGATAAGGTGACCAAAAAATATGTAGACGGTAAACTTTTTGCTATGGGTACTGACGGAGCATGGTTCAGTATTCAGCTCATTAGCACATGCCGATGCTAGAGATCTAAGGCATCTTCAACCAACACGAAGTTGAGAACACGCATTTCGGCGATGTCTAAACCCTTACTCAGTATTGTCAGTTTAGGGGATTTATCCCCGAAATTGTGATTTTATTTTATATATGTTGAAAAAATGTTTAATTCCCTTACAAAATTTAATTTTAGATTTAAGTTTTGTGTTATGTTATTGTAACGTTGAACGAAATTAAAATCTCAATCTGACAAGCCCCTTGACAAGTTGCAATCAGTTGCAATGTATATATTACTCATGCATTTTTGTTGGCGATTCTTTCTATCGGATTCAATTGGCTATATTATTGAATCAAAATTTTCGTTGATGGTAGTGTGCCGACCAATATTTCTTATTAAGTGTCTTCAATAACTTTCTTTATATTATTATGCCTGTTCCAGTACGTAAAGTCTTAGTCAAGGTTTGCCGACATATAAGCAATTTATACTGAAATTTTGACTTCAGACAAAATATATTTAAAACTTATAAGTACTGGAACAAACGTATAGTTTTTTCTCTATGTTCGAAAGAAGTATATATTAACAATAGAAATGAATTAAGAGTAAAAATAATATAGGTGTGAGGAATGATAAAAACTTCCATTCGGGGATCTAAGGGGATGAAAAGTTTTGTTTTGGGGATAGAGCTCGTAAGAAAACCCTGCCCATGCTTAATATATATGTTTGTATATGTAGACAGAGTAAAGAGCTTATACGCATCTGCCACCTTATATGTAATTTTTCCATAGTCGCGTAAATACAATGCATAAAATCACAGGTTATTGTGCATAAATTTTATATTATAAATAATATTTTGTGCATAAAACTGCCAGTTAGACTTGTATTATTTATTGGGTAGTAATCATAGAAAACAAATAATTATAACCTGTGGTCATAATTATAGACTACTAATGTATGTTTCATAGTATGGCTCCTTAAAAATGCTGATCCAGTAGTTAGTTTATGGCACACCATTATACAATTAGAATTTCTTTTGATAACAATAAGATTATTTACAACGCAACACACAATATTTTTTTCCGATTTTTCTTCCTATTTGTAATATTTGTATATATATATATATATATATATATATATATATATATATATATATATGTATGTATGCATGTATGTATATGGTTTAGAAGTCTTTTGATAAATTGAGAAGTTTGAAACTTTTCAAAACTGTGGTTGATGTCTAATGATGATTTGGTATAAAGCGCAAATAAAATGCACATACATAGACATTGTTTAAACACCCAATTAATACATTTCATATTATATTTAGTTTTATCACTATAGGATGCAAATGTTTTATTTTTACTTTGGGAACCTACTTACGTAGATACATAACTATATATGTATGTGCTTATATACACGTAAAGTTTATAACTAACATATGTTTATGTATTTGATTAATTTTACAAAATTTGCAGAAACTTCACATGTGTATTAAATAGTTAAAAAATACGAAACATGAAATTTTTTTTAAGAATAGATGTATAATGTACATGTTATAGGGTTACACTGATCGTTTTAACTTTGAATAAAGTTATTTAGTTATATTAAGATTTAAAAAAACTACTAACAAATTTTGAAATTGCAGAAATTGCGATTGATTTGCAGAAATTCTAGTGTATCACCGTAAGAAAAGTTAAAAAACTAATACAATAGTTAAAATAATTAATAATCTTATGTTTTTAATCCCTTTTGATGGCGTTTAACACGTGCATAGGGACCAACAGCAGGATCCATAATGAAATCATACAACACTCGTACCCAGCTAGTGTGCTGCGGCATTGTGTTGTAGAACTCTGGAGCAATTTTTTTTACTTCTGGTAGACGTGATCCAGGTACTGCAGGAAAATCATGGTGCTCATTATGATAGCCAACGTTAAAAGTTATCCAGTTAAGAGGACCATAATAGGAGTAGGTTTCAAATCCTTTGGCAAACATATAATGTTCTGAAATAAAATGTCCAGCCACTGGATGTAGTCCCATTGCTAATACAGATCCTAATACCAGATAAGCCATTGCTTTCCAACCACATATGTACACAACCAAAGCATCAAATGATAATTGAATAATAGTATTAATAATTTCCAAACGTGTTGGCGGCTTTGGGTTAATAATAAGGGGACGGAAAATATAAAAGAACGGCTGAAGACATACCCAAACGAATTTCCCGAATGTTGAATCGAACAGCTTTGCTTCCAATAGTGTAGGTATATCAGTGTCAATAACCTCATCTCCTTGATATCTAGTAAGTAAAATTATTAAAAATAAAATTTCTTGAAAAATAATCAGTCTGATTCAACAGCTTGTAAGAGATTAGAAACAAAAAGCTGATTTTTTAATCTATTACAAACGTTAGTATTTTTAATTTGAATGTAATATGTATACATCATTTTTTGTTTAATTATATTCTTATTTTTCATAAGTACATAATTATACACAGTCGCAAAGCAGCTCTGAATCAGTCAACATCAAGGGTCGTTGGCAATTATCTCTTAAGTGCAGCCAGACCCACTGATAGTGTACTCTCTTTCGTCAGTTTTACGTTTCAATCGCACTAGTTAACTCCCACGACCCAGATAACTAACTGTATAGGCTTACGGTTCTTCTAAAGAGTTTTCCGTGGTTAACTACGTTGCTACTTTTTATATAAAGACATACAAACAAAACAATAAATAAAAGTATGACAATATAACAAAAAGTAAATTTCTTAAGAGTTAAATTTAGATTTAATTTTTAATTTTGCGCTATACTGTGATTTTTGTCCATTGAATTTATAATTGTATAAAGGCGTAGAAAAATGTTTTCATATCGAATAACAGTTTAACTTAACGTGCAAGTTTTATGTCCATTTCATGACAAAATTACTCATATATTGCTTTTGCTACGTTCCTACGTATTGTATGAATATATGTATATTCTTACGTATTTATGTAAACTAGATAAGATTGCGGTTATACAAAGATATCTACTTCGAAAAAAAACAAATAAAAGTCCAAGGATCCCTCAGGGTTATAAGCAAATGATTGCGGAAAAGGACAAGTTGTACTTTATTCAATATATGTACATTGATAAATAGCTCAAAAATAACCTTGTTAAGTGCTTCCAAAAGCACTATACTTTACAAAGAGTTTTATTATAGAGTAGTGTCCAAGACATAACTTGTATTTCTGGCAAACCATTGCATTTAATCTTAAACGTAAGTACGTTGTGAGCAATGTATTTGCGAGAACCTAAATTTTTAATATCGCACGTTATACATATGCTAGTTTAATTACCTGTGATGTTCAAGATGATATTTTCGAAATGATATAGACATAGGCAAACCAATAGGCAAATTGCATATAAAACCAAGTATGCGATTATGCATCGGACGACTGTGACCAAACGCCAAGTTGTGGGATATCTCGTGAACTGCCAACATAAGGGAATGGTTTATAATTCCGCCAAAACAGTAGGCTGCTATAACTAACACCGGCCACGAAAAGTCTTTTACAATAAATAGAGCCATAATTTGTATGAGCACCATAGCTCCCGCCACCCACTTAAAATTGGGATCATGCCCAAAGAGTTTTTTAATTTGTGGATATTTTTCTAAAATAATTTTGCGACGAGATGCATGAGGTTCTTCCGTATACACCCATTCAAAGTCAGATCTCGATACCTTCTGACCCATTTCAAGGGCAAAGATAATAGTTTACTATTTTATTTTATTCTCCCACTTCCAGCTTAACTAATAATAATGCAATCAACTAAACTAAACACTTGATTGTTCCCTTGAATTGATTATTCACTACTATTCTTCCTCTTGTTAGTCTCAAAACTCATATATGTCGGTTAAACTAAAAATGAGTCAACAAGAATGAATTCGATTTTTACTACGAACTTTTGATGTAGAATTAATATCTTTTATTACTTTGAATATTGGTTTTTTAGCAAAAGCTGACACAAATTTACCGGTAAGTATTCATCTTAAATTAATAACTTATATTTCTCAAAAGAACACCACTACCTTTCATTGCATGCTTATTTCCTTTGACTCAATATAATTAGTGACAGTTGACTACTACTGGTGACTCTATACCTTAAAACAATCTCATAACAGGACTGGAAAACATTATTTATTCGATGAAGAGAGAGTAAATAAAAGCCACAATGTCCAAATCACATCAAGCAGTATTAGAGAAAATAGTGGAATGCTTGAAGAATGATTTGGAGGTATGTATTGGATATCATACATAACAGACACGCTTAAGTCAGACATTATAACAATTTATAGTGTTCTTAATATAGTTAAAGAGTGCGAACTATTGATTATATGAGAAATTACCCATATTTCTTCATATAACATGTGTAACAAATAACGACATGCCATGATGTAAATATGTTATGTGTAGTTCCTTCTAAGCCAAAATATACTTTATTCCATTTCTTGAATGATTTTACTAAACATTTTTAAACAGTTGGTTTTCTTGTAACTAGTCTCAAATTGTTCAAACTCAAGTTTTAGACTTCTAACTTATATATGTGTAACATGAAATCTCTAACAATATTTATTCATAGCCATGACCTAAATATCAGGTCATATCACTATTAAAACAATAAAAAATGCCATGTATTTTGTTTGTGTAAATATATTACCATTTTGACAAAGTATTAAAAAATATGGTGGGACCAAGGCGCATCAATACTAGGTCACCTTAGTATGGAAAATGGCGAACAGCTGATAAAATTTGCCTTGAACTCGGTTGTCAAAATCTTCTGCTTTCGCCTTGAACTCGTTTGTCAAAATCTGCTGTTTTAGTCTTTGCGCCAATAAGGAAAATTGCTTACCCTTATAAGCACAGGTTATCTTATAAGCACCAATTCAATCCAGCAAAGAACATTTGTAAAATAATAATTTCATACTTTATTATAGTTATTGGGCAGAAAAACTTTATAAATAAATACTTTACGATTTTCTTATAAAATGTCTGTGTTGTTTTGTCTTCTGTATCGCCATTTTTCTTATGTTTTACTTGTCAAGTACATTTGACAGACGAAATTTTTTACACAAACAAAATACATATCAAGGCGAATCCACTACACATATTTTCTGCTGGTTTGCAAATTGAGTCTACCTAGTATAGATGTGCCTTGGGTGGGACCAAGAATTTCAAGAGGCTTCGACAGTATGGAATAATTATAACGGTCAAAACACAACCCTGCAAAATATTAACCGAGTTGGCTTGGCCCACCAATTGCTTATTCGGCCGTAGAGAAATTCTGGTTTGGCCATGGGATGCGTTTTAAACTGTATGGACATTGAAATCAAATAAGTTGAATGAAACAGCTAATCATTCACCCTTATCGTGTTTGGCGTTTTTCACTTTTAAATTCTACTTATTGTAATAAATTAAGGAAATCTTTTGCTTTTTGTCTAATTTTGAGGATACGCCAAGCACGATAAGGGTGATTTATTTTCACGTCGTTTCTCGATGATTTCCAGTTAGGTTTTATATAATAAGACAACAGGTATTTAGTCAGTAAACAGTTACATTAATTCAACGAGCCTTCACTTTCTACACATATACACTTGGTTGATACAAACTTAAATATGGCTGTATGTATATGCATCACACAGGGTATATTTATTAAAATTTTATTTATTAGTATTTTTATATCAATTTCTTTACAGTTTTATCCCAGTTTATTTAAGACTGACGCTTTTCGATATTTTTAATTGTGGAAACAAATTTAGTAGTTTTGCTGTTGCTGGTTTTTTTTTTTTTTTGTTGAAGACGATCGTATGGACAAACAAATATATAAATATTTTTAAATTAAATCAGCAATATTAGAGGGCATTTCCTCGATAGTAGTGTGGTAAAATTGTTCAATATCTTTAAGGATTCTTAAATCCTCCTCAGTAATAAAATTGATAGCGACGCCTTTACGACCAAACCGACCACCGCGACCAATTCTAAAATAGAGATAAGGTTAAATATCATATTCTTGCTGGAAATGTTGCCAAATTTCGTACCTATGAATGTAATTTTCTCTATTCGAAGGCAAGTCATAGTTGATAACTAATGAAACTTGCTGGACATCAATGCCGCGAGCCAATAAATCTGTTGTAATCAATACACGAGAAGAACCTGAACGGAATGCCTTCATGATCACTTCACGATCACGCTGCTCCATATCACCATGCATTGCCGAAACGGTGAAATCATTCTTAGACATATCTTCAGTCAACTGATCGACCTTAAGATTTAATTAACACTTAACAGACATTTTATTTTAACAAATTATATCGATAGTCTTACCTTACGTCTGGTGTTACAAAAGATGACTGACTGTGTTATAGATAATGTATCATACAAGTCGCACAAAGTCCCAATTTTCCATTTCTCTTGTTTGACATTGATGTAAAATTGTTTAATACCTTCTAATGTAAGTTCCTCTTTCTTAACCAAAATGCGGACTGGGTCGCGCATAAAACAACGGCTTACTTCTAATACATCTTGTGGCATAGTGGCTGATAGAAGAATAACTTGCACATCATTAGGCACCAATTTAAAGACATCCTGGATCTGGTCCTTGAAACCACGGGACAACATTTCATCGGCTTCGTCCAATACGAACAATTTGATACTATTCGTACGTAGAACTTTACGTTTAATCATATCACCCACACGACCGGGTGTACCGACAACAACCTGACAACCGGCTTCCAAATTGCGTGCGTCCTCACGAACATTTGTTCCGCCAATACAGGCGTGTGAGTTAACCTTAATGTACTCACCAAGTGCCATAACTACGCGTTGAATTTGTGTCGCCAGCTCACGTGTTGGAGCCAAAATTAAGGCCTGGCAGTCCCGAATCGAC
The DNA here is from genome assembly GCA_963675445.1 of Linnaemya vulpina. Lineage (NCBI taxonomy): Eukaryota > Metazoa > Arthropoda > Insecta > Diptera > Tachinidae > Linnaemya > Linnaemya vulpina. The sequence goes on along the minus strand of OY776276.1, from coordinate 11,833,761 downwards.
ATATCAATTTGTTGCAAAATGGCAATCGAGAATGTTGCAGTTTTTCCAGTACCTGAAGTGGGAATAACAAAGTTGACATAATGACACGGTAGTTGAAATCTTAAATAAATATTCTTACCTGATTGAGCTTGTGCAATGACATCTCTACCTTTCACACACGGAATGATGGCCCGTTGCTGAATAGCTGAAGGTTTCTCAAAACCATAACCATATATACCACGTAAAAGTTCTTCGCGCAAATTCATGTCATCGAAGTTATCGTAGACTTCGTGCCAAGTTGACTCTATAACTCCTTCGGTTTCAATATCCGCGGCTCCTTCATGTACATCATTTCGATCATCCCTAACAGAAAAACATTTAGGATAAAAATTTAAACGTTATTTGCTTACGTACATTTATTATTGTGCTTAATATATAATATTATTAAAATCACATTAAATTCAGTTTACACGCATGTGCACTTCATGCTCTTTTTCAAATTTGAATAAAAGAATTTTTTTTCACTTTCCACCATTTTATTTACTCATTCGAGTTGAGTGGAATTTTAGCAAACCACATATACAAAAACATCGAATGCTAGTCACAATTCCAGTCGCGTAAGCCATTTGTTTTTTTTTATTGCAGCAACAAAACGATATACGCATACATGCATGATACCTATATACATTTGTCAAATCTTCCTTTTTTATTTGTTAAAAAGGTGGTGTATCATCGCCAGCAAACAGAAATGAGCAAAGTTGTATATATATATATATATATATATATATATATATATACATGTATCATATATATATATATATATATATATATACATGTATCATATATATATATATATATATATATATACATGTATCATATATATATATATATATATATATATATCTATATATACATATATATGTATGTATATATACATAAATATGTATATATATGTATATATATATATATATATATATATATATATACATATATATATATACACATTTACACATATATATATATATATATATATATACATATATATATATACACATTTACACATATATATATATATATACATATATATTCATAGGCGTATATACACATATATAGATGTACATATACATATATAGATATATGTACATATACATATATATATACATATATATATATATATATATATATATATATATACATAATAGTTATCAGGATTTATGCTTCTAATTTACAATATGGAGTCATAAATGTGAGTATTATATGCTTGTCATTACTATTCAGAACTATTTGGCTTTCTTTTTATATAAAATGACCACTCCATATTTTCTATCTTTTATATGCAATCGTGAGACATTCGTTTCTATTCTACCGATTTTATTGTAGTTGCCGAAGATCCACTTATCATGGGAACATTTCTTCGTGATTTATAATTTTTCACAACAACTATATAAATTTCTATAGCGTAGCACTTAAAATATAATCGTCTACTTAAAATTTGTTCTTTTAACATTTTTCCTTTTGTTTAATACTAACATTTTTTAAAATTGTTTGGCACTTTTTTTTACACGTGCTGATTCAGATTTGTAAAAGTAAGCGAAAGGGCTCTGTGCAGCTGAATTTCTGAGTCATTTAGTTGTCTTCTTCTTTCTGTCAAAGAAACTGCAGCCAGCTTTGCTAAGATATCCGGCTAAGAAGTATGGCAATATTTGCGAACATTCACACAGAATTAATTGCACTGTCAAATTCAACACCTGATCAAAAAACCAATACCAAAATAAACAAAACAAAGCCATACATTAAACAACAATTTAATAGCAAAATAAAAAAACGAAATTGTTAATTAAACAACTACGGATGGCAGAAGGCATTAATCCAGAAATACAGTTATCTGGAACGTGTACCGAAATGGACAATACTATTCAACATATAGTACCGAAAATAAATTTCAAGGAAGGTCGCTTTCCCTGTTGTATAGTTTGGACACCGATACCTATATTAACATGGATATTTCCTTTTATTGGTCATATGGGTATTTGTATGACGAATGGGATAATCCGGGACTTTGCCGGTCCATACTTTGTTTCCGAAGACAGCATGGCTTTTGGGAAACCAACAAAATATCTCTTATTGAATCTAAAGTATGTTGAAGGAGGAGCTTTAATGTGGGATGAAAATGTTTCTAAAGCATCCGTTCTTTATGGTACCAGGATGCATAACCTATTCTGTGATAATTGTCATTCTCATGTTGCAACTGCTCTCAGCGGCATGCGCTATAACAATCGAACTAGTTGGAACATGATTATTTTAGCACTTTGGATGTTCTTCTGTGGCCGATACGTTGGATTTGTTGGTTTCCTTAAAACTTGGATTCCTTTTGTTATTATACTAACACTGTCTAGTATTTTCGCTGTATACTATTGATCAATTAAAATGATAAATTAATCAATTGCCCATTTTACAAAAGTTTTAGGATGCGGTATTTCATACAGTAAAAATTTTAAAATCCATTAAAAGCACCGATTTATAACTAGTCTTCAATGTATAAGAACAACCCTTTTATTTTTAATTATGGCTCACAACTGTTGTGAATGGACCTTGAGCAGTACTGCTTCATAAACACGTGACTTAAATAACCAACAAATACATCAAATTATGTACAAACTTTCCATTTGCCGGGCATCATAGACTTACAGTAACTTCAAACGCCCTAAGCTTTTATAAGTACCACCTGTTCCATTTCATTCACCAAAAATGTGTACACAAATCAAATTCATATATCGCATATTAATTCAATGTATTTGATTAAAAATAAATTTTATTTAGTCGCGCTCAATTGCCTGATTTATCTCATCGGCGAACTTCAGCAGCTTCTTCCACTGCTCAACAGATAATGAAATCCCTTTTTTTCCGGGAAGGGATTCACCATTCTTTTCATAGTACTCTCGTATATCTATTAATTTACGGCCCCTAAATTCGTTAATATGAACCTGACGTTGTTTCTCCAAAACCCAGTGATTTGAATTATTGTCATTGTTTTTCAATGTGCCGGTAGACGTATCCTTAGACTTCTTCGATGGCGGATGCCTCTAATATAAAAGATACATAAAAAATATGAAATAATTTTTTTTTTTCAAATTAATTTACATCATCGGGTCCGGAGTCACTGTCACTTGAAGATTCCTGTTTTTTAGTTTTGGGCATTTCGAATACTTTTTTAACGTGGAGCGCACCCGGTGATAAGGTGCCTGAACTGTTTTCTGTGGTCTGAACAATATCAACAGAACGCCAATTTTTGGCAGTTTATTGCGCTTGTACTCAACAGCCTGTATTCACCATAAAACGATAGCGCAATCTATAGTGCTGCCATATCGATTGTGCGATTCAAGAATAAGGGCTAGTGTTAGCATAATGTATCATGTGTCAAGAACTGTAATGCCCAGCTTTTCACTTGGTATATACGTTCTATTTAAATACAAAATTGATTTTTACAGATCTTAAATATCCCTCATTGTACACTTAAATGGTATTTAAATAGAGCTCGGTAAACATATGACTTTGACTTTTTCTCTTTAGAAAAAGAAAACATTGTGATGTGGAAACAAATTTCCACAACACTTGAAATACTTTGAATCATAAGCAAAACACATGTTTTCTGAACAACGCCGATTTTTGTTTACATATTTCATGGTGCATTTTTCGCATAAGTTAATTGAAGTATTTAAATATGACTGAAAAACTGAAAACGTATTTAAACACAACTTAAGTTTATGGAAAAATTAACTAATTTTGTATTTAAATACGAAGTCAAAAACTGGGCATAAGAAGTACACATTGTACTAAGAAACGACACCTTTCTACATCTTTAAGCGATGTTCAATTTTCATTTTGTATCATATACAAATACGAATAATCTATGTGTCATTCCTTTTATTTTGTCAGAAAAGTTTCACAGTTGTTTGTCATTATTGTGAAAATACATACACAATATTATATATAAAATATAATTTAAAAAAAGTTTTTAATATAATATGCATATGTTTACTTCTATAATAGTTACCTTCTTTTACATATCTTTTGCTATATATATATACCTATAAGAGATATATTTTGTGTCTTAATATATTCTTTTATTTTGCCTGTGTATGTGCTAATATTATATCAAGAGATCTCACCAAATGAGAAAAACTAATATCATATAACAAAGCTTATTACATATGTGTGAGAGTCTTTTAGCAATAAAATTTTCATTAAAACACTTATTTTCAATATATTTTCGCTATATATATAATGTGCATCTCTTTTGATTTTTGGGAACTCAGATGATGATGGTGTTATATGTGAATATAAACTCATTTCTCTTAGATGTGAGCAAGTGTAAAAAGGCTATTATTGGATATAAGAACTAAGACTGAAGGTATAATTTGATTGCACTACGGTACAGTTATACTAGGTAGTGTCAAAGGGCCATCTGGTTTTATGTTTAGGTAGATATGCACACAATTATTACAAACAACAATGTACAGAAAATAAACGAGCACGTGATAATTCTCTTTTGTTTGGACGTGTGCTATTTGATAGTTATTTAAGACAATGAAACGCCCTGTGTTTTAGTTGTTGTATTCTTGCTGCTACTTAATAATACTACCAAGAATAGTACTAAGGAAGTATAATACTACCAATTTCGCCAACCCTGCAGTGTGTATGATTTCTTTAACAGGGTGTTGTGACGATGAATTTGACACTCGCAGTCATTTGTAGACAGTCGTTGTGAAGGAACTGAGTGAAACTATTTTTATCTTGTTGAAGACTGCTGAAGCCGCAAATAAAATATATCTCTCGGGGTAATTGAAAAAAAGATAAAAAACGAAGCAAGCCCGTGCAAGTGCCATTTCGAAAGGTAAAGCAACTAGCAGCGTAATATAAGCATGATATTTGGTTGTACATTAGGTTTATCAATGGTCTTGTCTAGACGAACAACTTCCATCTAATATATATATTTGCGCAAACTTTTGGCAACATATACATCCGCAGTGTGTACATATATACATCTATGTATGTATGCCGAAGTATATCCATTTAAAATTTGAATACATGAATACAGTACGCACATAAATGTGCGTTTATGATTATTTCTTTGTGCAATTTTTTCTTTTACTTGAAAATCTTCCTACGTATGTAAGTAGATACTCTTTTTAATGAAACAATTTAAAATTTCTTTCATACGAGGATGTCTCCATGTCAGTTATTTTTAATTATCCTTTCATCTCGCTGAATCATCCATTCCGTATTTCTAATTCTGATTCATTG